>JAJLSS010000036.1:0-80497 GCA_030567755.1 Nakazawaea pomicola | reverse complement strand
CTCCAATGGCATATCAGCAATAACTATATCATTTTTAAAGCAACATTATGATGAAATCATCATACTTGAAAAATTAATCGAGTCTACAAACTTATCCAATCTAGAGTTGTTCAAAAGACCAGATCTCAAATTCACATTATCCAAGATCCATATTTTCAACTTGACAAAGTTTGATAAAGTTATTTATTTCGATTCTGATATCTTACCTTTAAAACCACTTCCCTTGAAGATTTTTGATATTGATATTAAAGAGACACAAATTGCCGGTTGCCCCGATTCGTCATGGCCCGATATTTTCAATTCAGGGTTTTTGATTATAAAACCTTCTAAACTGCAATTCGATCAATTAAAAGACAATTTGCTGAATTCATTCGATGGTGCTGATCAAGGTTTGTTAAACCAATTTTTCAAAGACGAATGGATCAGATTACCATTTTTGTACAACGTTACAGTTCATTATTCAGTCAGTTACTATGAATATTTACCACTGTTAAACCATTTTAAACAAGATATTTTCAACGTCCATTTCATAGGCCCACATAAACCATGGATCGATCGTGATGTTTCCAAGGATTCTACTGGATTCTATCAAAAATGGTGGGATTTTTTCAATTTAAATTTCACCGATTTAGCAGGGGATATTTTCCAACAAACTATAACCCCGTCCACAACTCTCCCAATAACCATCACTGAAGAGAACTCACTTGTATCAACTGCTGGTCTGTTTTCAGGTGGTCCAGAAGGACACAAATTAAACGATTCGAAATTGGTGAATGTATGGGATCAAGATACCGATCCGGAATCCAATGCACCACCAGAGAAAGAAGAAGAAGAAGGAGAAGAAAATCCAGAGGATGATTTATATCCACCACCGATATTCCCATGGGAAGAGCATAGATTAAAACCGACAAGGGTATTCGGACCAGATTCGCAATATTTGGAAAATACAGTATTGGCGAAATTGACGAATTTGGAGATCGAGGATGAAGTGGAGCGTGATTTGGAGGAAAGGGATGGAGTACAAGAAGAAGAAGAAGAAGAAGAAGAGTGAAGGGTCATCTCATTATCGATTTACGTATTGGTGGTTCTTTATTTATTCATCAAGAAAGAAAAAGAAGAAGGAGAGGAGGAGGGAGAAGATGGATAGATCCATTCATTTATTATTATTATCTTTCATTCAATTCAATTCAGTTCAGTTCAAATCATAGTGGTTGTTGTTTATTTTTATTCAATTCTTTGCATCACCTTATAACTACTCTATCGTTTATTTCTTAATCATCAACCTATTAATCATTTATCCTCGAATTATAACCACAAAATTATTAATCATATATATATATCTCTATGTAGATTGGACATATCTAATGATAGGCATTTGAACTTTGTCTATTACCACTTGCATTGTTCTTCAACAGTAATAATTGTTGAGTTCTAAAACCTTCATAATGAACACTTGATGTTGATTCGATTAAATCTTGTAAATGAGTTCTTGTCAAAAAATCTCTTAAATAGACAAATTCACATTGTTTTATATCTTCAATATTGATAAGACCCCATCTTGTCTTTCTACCTCTTATTATTTCACCATTTGGACCTGTCAATTCCTTTTCTGATCCAACAACGGCAAATGGAATTAAAGATCTAATATCATCGTTTAACAATTTTTCAGATTCGAGTAATTCTTCTGTATCATATGGATAATTTTTAAAGTTGTTCGATTCAAATTCTTGTTGTAAAAGATTTTTCAAATTTAAACGTTCATCAATTGTTAATGAATCACTCTTGGCAATGATTGGTACAACATTGGCAATTTCACAAAGTTTTTTCAAAACAATCTTATCCAAATTTGACAATTTTTTTGAATGAGGAGAAATGAAGTACAAGACACAATGAACTCTTGTATCTTGAATATATCTTTCTCTTGTGGCGGTTAATTCCTTTCTCAAATATTGCAGATGTTGATCTTTAATATATCTAACAATTGGTTCCCAACATCTATCATTATTAATTTGATCACCAAAACCAGGGGTATCAATGGCGTTAATGTTCAAATTGACGTTACTTTCATTCAAAGTATGACTGGTGACTTTGATCTCGGAAGTCTTTTCAATAGGATCATAACTGTTCTTTCTACCTGTAGAATCGACAAGATGTGAAGCGAACAATGTATTGATAAGTGTTGATTTACCCAACCCTGAATAACCAACACACATAACGTTGAATTGGAAACCTCTTTTGACCAACCTATTTTCGATTTGCGAGGTGATGGTATCGAACCCGACATATGATTTTGGAGTGATTGTGGTCATATTCTTCTTCTGTCCTTGTTATGATATAAAAACACCCTTTCCTTTGTCTTGTCTTGTCTTGTTTGTTTGTTTGTTTGTTTGTTGTCAATTAATTATTTTATATTTTTCCTCTCGAACATCAAAAAAAAAAAAAAAAAAACCACAAAACCAAAACGCGTCAGAGGGAAAAAAACACATTGATAGATTGTACACTACCAGAACTCTTTCCACTTCAAATGATGATCTCTCCTAATAACCTACCATCTAGTTCTTATATCTATATGTATATCCATATAGATATAGATATAGGTGTAGATAGTTGGAATTGATGGATGAGAAATCAGTAGTGTCCAATTGTCCCGAATCAACATTGGGCCAATTTGTGCTACATATACACGACAAAAAGAAGAACCTCAACCACAAAGAAGAAAAAAATTGAATTTGAAGAAGAAGAAAAATTGTTGTTTTACAAAAGAGATATTTATATAGAGATAGACAGACAGACACCATCATCATGTCATTAACTTCTAGTTCACTCTTGAGTAACTTCATCACAAGAGCATCTATAATATTACCAAAGTTGCCCACCATATCGTTAAGACTCCTCCCTCAACAAGAGAACGACAAAGAAATAGATCCAAGATTAATCGAATTAAGTGAACAATTATCAAATACTCCATCAACTCTTCCACCTTTTTTCATAGACAACGGTATCCTCAAAGCTGTACCAAAGAAGAAAGTATCACATATGAAAAAGAGACAAAAATGGTTAGCCCCTGGTAAGAAACAATTGAAATTTTTACATCATTTAAATAGATGTCCAACATGTGGTTCATACAAGAGATCACACCATATTTGTATGACATGTTTTACACAGATAAGGAATTTCTGGAAACTGCAAGATGAGAAGAAACCTGTGTACAAGGAAGAATTTGTCAATGAATTGGATGAACAAGTTTTGTATCCGGGGAAATTTGAAAGAAGAGATGAAAAAATGTTGAGAAAGAAAGAATATTTGGTCAATCGTCATAAGACTTTGCCCGTGGAGAGGAAAGATTGATCCTTTATCGTTGTACATAGGACTGTATATATATATATATATATCGTGAACCGAGTCCATCCCATGTTTGATCTTGATCTGATTATCAGTTCTCGTAAGCTTCTCGTCAATCCAATATTTATGACGTTCCGAATCAAGATTAACATCGGAAGCATTACATTTTTTAGGTCGAACAGCAAGTTTGATCGCCAAGTCTTTCTTGTTTGAACTGTAATGCTGTTTAGTATGTCTCTTCTCGAATGCACTTCGTCTCAGTTTGTATCTTCCAAAAAGTTACATTCGAAAGGA
The DNA here is from genome assembly GCA_030567755.1 of Nakazawaea pomicola. Classification (NCBI taxonomy): domain Eukaryota; kingdom Fungi; phylum Ascomycota; class Pichiomycetes; order Alaninales; family Pachysolenaceae; genus Nakazawaea; species Nakazawaea pomicola. Next base: position 76,861 of record JAJLSS010000036.1, on the reverse strand, counting down.
TCTGATATAAAAAAAAAAGTCAATTAGTATATAAGGGGAGAACAAACCCATTTTTTCAAGACTTCATCACAACCACCTTTCAACAAAGTGATCAAACATTGAGACTGGCTGGAGCAGGATTGGAAAGCTTTATCACACAGTATCTCAATACTCGTTTCACTCTACTCTGTCGCTGCCCCTTCCCGATCTGTTGCCTCATCACAATCATCATATTTGTCTTTCCAATTTTTTAAACAAGGCCATTTTTTTTGACAATCAACAAGTACATTTTCAAACATTAAACAATCAAGTATAGTCAATCTTGAAAATGTCCCCATCACATTTTATGGAACTTAGTTTATTTGAGCAAGACGATTCACCCAATTTGAGGAAACCACCTGGATTTCTGGACACATTTCTTCTAGAGGGATATATACAAGAAACTTCAGAGAAGCCTTTTGAACATCAGCACTCGAGGAAAAGTTCGTCTTCTTCTGTTTCTACTGCTTCATCATCTTTGTATAGCTTGGAACAGATCTCCAAGCAGTCATCGATCACCTCGACAAACTCAATCATGTTAGTCACCCCACCGGAACAATCAAAAAGTATCTTTAGGCAAATCTTATTTGATGAAAGTGAAGACGAAGATCCTCATTCAAATTATGACATTTGGAACCAAACTCTTCCAAACGCATGTCATTCAGATGAATTGTTATTCAATGATCAAGAAGACGATTTTGAAGATGTTGAAATGCTTAAAGAAGATAGTGATGCCGATCTCGTTGAAGAGGCTCCATTATCATCACAGCATATAATTGGCTTGGGTATCACCCTCCCTGAAAACACTACTGATGTTACTGATGAGACTCAGCAATATGGCAGTGGCTCTGACGAATCAAGGAATGCTGCTAGATCTTACTTCGTCACTTTGAAAATTCAAAAAATCCAGATTGAATCAGTTGCAACTGGATCGAACAGAACTCCAAAACGAGTTTGTTCAGCAGAAGAAAGTAACGATGAAGCTTCACAAACTGTTACCGAAAAGAAGCAAAGGATTAGCAAATATGCAGCTTTTGTTATCCCGCGGTGTTCGATTTTTAGACCGGCCAAGCTGAAAGCTTTGAGTGCGATGCGTGATCTTCCAGACGAAGATGCGCAGAATCATTCGTCTTCCTCGCCATCTTCCCCAGTATCAGCTTCATCAAGAGGAAAGCCTACCGTTTCCAAGAGAAAGAACACTTTTCAATCATCTCAAGACTACTGCAGGTACAAGTATCATGCTAATTCAGACGTATACCAGTGCTTGCATTGTAAAGTTAATTTTAAAAGACTAGAGCATTTGAAAAGGCATTCGAGATCGGTTCACTCCGAAATTCGTCCGTACGAGTGTCAGTTATGTGACAAATCATTCGCTAGATCTGACAACTTGGCACAGCACCTTAAAGTTCATGAAAAGTTGATGGCAGAGGAGAGATCTAATAAGAGAAAAATCAAATCAAGAGTCAAGACTACAAAAGTAAGAGTTTGAACTTATCGAACACCTTTCGTTAAGACCATGAGGCTGCGAATTCTTTTGATCATTACTTCGCTTTCGATGGATCTATTTACCTTATGATATTTTGTTTTATGCTGCTGGTTGATGTGGTGTTCAAATGATTAGCCTAAGAGGTGTATAGCTCGTGATTTTTTATTTTTTTATTTTTTTATTTTTTTTCTCTTTGGTTTCAAGTTTTTGTTCATATCTCCGGTGGCATTATCTGTGGGGAACAACAGAAGTGTTTCGAGTGGGTTTGTTTTGGTGTAAATGCTTTCATTCGCTGATTTTTACGGTTTTATTTGCTTTTCTTCGTTTCTACTTCCACATACATGGCTGCATTATTTTAGTATACAAACTAATATTTGATTGATGATTTTTAATGTGATGAATTCTATTAGTATTTAACTTCAGTGTAGCTTCAGTGCAGCTACAGAAGAAGCAATGTAATGGATCAATCAATGCCTTGTCTAGAGGAAGTTCATGATTTTGAAATTTCAAAATCTTCACCACAGTGGTTCAATTTACTACAGTTGTCGGATGCATATCACTCATGGCAACGCGTCAAAAAATATTTTTTACGCGTTTAATATGTCGTTACTATAGTTAGAGAGCCGTAGGTGAGTTTTCTTTTATTGATCTAATTTACTTTTCCAGAAAAACCTTTGTTAAATTACCTTTGTAGAAGCAAATCGCCTGCTCCTTATCAAATTGTAAAAAACAATTCAATAATTGTTTGCTCCTGGTTTGTACTTCCAGTTTAGCTCCTAATCAGCATCTCTCCATAACCACAAACCTCATGAAATGTTACCAAACCTAACGAATCACAACCTCAAATCCCGAAAAACTATTATAAAAGCTTGTGATGGACCATCTCATCTGGTTCGCGATGTAATGTTGCGCTGTCACTCTAGGTCCTTAGCAAGCTTTCAGGTATTGGCCGAGAGTGCAGTTGATGTTGGGGTTTTTTTGCTCACGTATTTCTTTGAAACGTCTTTGGTGTCTGCACGGTTTAAAGTAAATTTAAATGCAAATAAGAAAATCTTAAACGATTCTTCAATGTGAGATAACAAAGGCACTTTAAGCAGTGTAGTTGTGTGGATTTCGAAAAAAAAGATAAGTATCAGGAGACTCTGAATCATATCACCTGTCACAAAGTATTGCGATGGCAGAAAATAATGATTTGCAGTTCATATATGTTGCTCCTTACATATGGAGATATGTCAATTTATTAGAATTATGAGCACGTACTTGGAGAAACTTTCAATCAAAGCAAATTGTGGTTAAGAATCAAAAAAATCGAGCTTCAGTCGAGTCAAGGAAATCTGTCAATAAGACTCCATACTGTAAATTTCGCAGTGTTCGACATTTAGAACTCTTTTCAAGGACCCCACAATTGGGTTGAACTGACAGCTTTTTACCACGACTCTTTATTTTTTTTTTTCACTAGCAAAAATTTAGTCGGTGTCTCTCTTTTGAATGCAAAGAGAAGTTGTACTTATCACAAAAACGCTACCATCAAACTCTAAACTTATTTTAATTGGTCTTTGCTAAAGTTGAAGTATTCTGAAGTGAATCTTAAAGTGAGATCTGTAAGGCGTGCTTTAATTCTATTACATCTTGACACTGTGATAATTAGCTTGTGTGTCTTCGAGAAGTCCTTATGAAAAGACAAGATTTCTATGGTCAATATCTATTCTGGAGCAATTTTTTCAGTTTGACGGTTGCCTCAAGCTACTTTTCTGCGTCTACCGGAGTAATCGAGTTGTCGGGGAAGTTAAAGAGCGCGTTTCTTCTCGTCTGGAACATATCATACTAAGTTAAATAAATTTTATATAAAAACTACGTGAAAAGGAAAGGAAGCTAAATATAAGAAGGCCAACTGAACGAAATAAATTGCACCTAAGGAATCCGGATTCTGATAAGAGATGTTAGACAGACGACGATGATCCTAACTAGTCATCCTCTTTGTCAGAAACTGCAACATCTTTTGTTGACAAAACTGAAGCGAACTTCCCAATGAGTAGGTGGATTTAACGAGCAAACCCACATGATGCTTCTGGAAAGGCAATCAGAAAGCATTCAAAGTCGACAGAATGATTATCTTTAAAGTTCGGGTGGGGTTAAGTGGTGTTTCTATAAAAAACTTCATTGATGTTCAATCCTAAAGAATTATCAATGACTTTTACACTAGTAGAATACACAAGGAGTAAACTCCGATCCATCTCAAATCTTGCCATAGAAGGATTGGTAAATTTTTGCTTCCCAACTTTGAGTGCGGTTCAAAACAACGAAAAAGAGCGTTTCTAGAATACTTGTAGCTCCTACACTTCAAGCTAAGAAATCAGGCCACATTCAGACACCCTCCAACTTCCTCTTATCCGCGAAGGGCTGGGCAAGAGAGTGACCAGAGTAAAGCCATGAGGGTGTAGGCTATATTGATCTTGTGGATCTTATTACCTGATTCACTTGTCGAGCCTTTGATCACATTGATACATGAAGATGCAAAAATGCAGTCTTAACTCTCCGCTCAAAACTTGTATATTGAAACTTAAGTTCTGTTGAAAAATTATTCGATGACAACAGGTAATGCTCTGCCATATCCTTCGAAGTTTCTTTGCCGAAGATGAGTGCACCTGGAGTAAAGATGCAACAAAATAATTTGCAATGGACACCATCAGTAGTTTTCATGGATACATGATGCACTGCTGTTGAAAGCTACTCCAAAAGCGGCCGAGAAGCAGCTTTGGTTGAATCTTTTCGTTTACCAATGCGGTAGAACACTGATCCGAACAATAGATGTGGACAATAGTCTTCTCTATCCAAAGTGAATCTCTTTTATGCGACAACAAGCAAAAAAAGTATACGTGCGCGTTGAAAAATTTCGCTTTCGGTCCAAAAGAAGCAAGATTTGTACAAAGTTAACATCCTTTGCATGATGGTTTTTTTCTTACTTGTGTGACGCACAATCACAGGATGCACATCAGAGAAACATGCACTGGTTACAGAGTCTTGTAATTCAGTGTTTGTTCGAAACGATTTTAGGGTTGAATAAGCTAATTGTCGCTTCGATTCAGAGTATTGTTAAGACCATCCTGTTTGAAGAACGTTGCAAATTAGTTACGCACATATCTCGTCTAAGGGAGATAGTTTATGTGCTCAGGTAATATGTTTCATTTCCCATATTTGCAGATCTAAGTGCAGATGAAGACTAGGTTTTTTTGTCCCTAGCAACGTGCAAAATAATATCGGTGATTTAAGTCCTGTCACGGCTTGTGCAAGAGGTTTTTGAGGCTACGTTCGTTTCAGTGGGGGAGCGTAAGCAGGTAAACAAGCCTGGGATCAAGAAAAATAAGACAAGAAGGAAACGCGCCAAAATTAAGTAAAACGTAAACAAAAAGAGCCTAAAAGTGTAAATAAAGGAAAAAGACAAAAACAAAGGACTTACAAATCGAAAAAGTGAAGAAGCACTTCTATACACCAACCACAGAAACACAGACTTATGGAAATAAACAGTGTAAATCACTGTTGATCTTTTAACTCCTTACTTCAGCTTCCATGGAAGATCCTTCTTCACCAAGGCACCTAATTTGATCGGGACATGATTCAAATATTGTCACAATTTTGTCTCTTAAGTTTCTCCGTATCAAACATGCCTGTTTTGGACGGACAAATTTACTCAGCTTTGAATATTTGTGTATTTTTTTTTTTTAACCTAATAAGGTTTTACTGAAGCCAAGATGTAGAAGGGTTTAATTCTCTGATCTATGAGTATGCCGGTTCAAATAGGAGAGTGAAACATATCCCATCTTGCTTTTAACTCAAGGGATATCTTCTACCCTTATTAAGCTCTATCAGTGAGAATTGTGAAACGATTATTAAATACCAGTTTCTAAGCTGAAAAATCAAGACAATTGTTCGATACAAGATACTACAACCCCGATTGCACATTGAAGTAGTTGGGTATTATTTAGCGAATTCTACTAGTTGAAATAGCGAAAATCCTTCGTGATTCGTAATTGAGACATGAAATTGATCAAAAAGCTTTGAAGTGAAATAGGTTCAAACTTAACACCAAGGTATGTCACTCTCTGATATAAAATTCGAGCAGAGAGAGAAACAGAGAGAGAGCGAGAAAGAGAGGCTACACGGTAATAGAATGAGTGCAGATGAATTGATACCTAACTGAGAGTCGAATGTAGTTGTGCATCACTGATGAGTCTCCATGTAATCATCGAATTTTATCGATCTCAATAAGGTTGTGAAACAGCTTCATTTGCATCAATTTTTTTTTTCTTGATTTCTTTCTTGCAGCTTCTAGATCGGGAAATAAGTAAATAGTGCACACAGGAAAAATTGCCCGCTACCGCGGTTGCAAACTCAAATGTCCTTCTGCGAACACATACAAATCTGCTTGTAGGTGCTTATTGCCAATAAGAATTTTGACGTGTTTGTCTGTATTCTCAAGATAGACAAAGCGACATTCGGCAGAAATGCAATCGATGGAAAAGTGAACGCACATAGGTGCTTGCATACAACACAAGACCTACATACATAAGAATGTACGCGTTGTTCCCTAGAGTTTGTTATATCTAGTGTGAGATTTTGAAATTCTACTTCGGGAAATATGTAAAGAGCAATCAAATCGTACTGTGTAAACTCTTCGAGTGTATCATCTTTTCTAATTTGGTTCACCGAAATATATATACCAAGAAAGAGTAATTATTATCGAATTAAAGTGTTATTATTCAGCTTTGATACCATCCATCAGATTCATTTCTTCATTCGTTTTTCTTTAATTTACCAGTTGGTTGATCATCTCATCTTCACCATCCGTTTTGTTTCTGGTCTATATCATTCAACTAGACCTTTCAATATTTTTTTCCTCTCGTTTTTTCTCGTTTTTCCTTGTCACACAAAAGAAACAGATACAGTATATCAAGTATTATTCATGTCAATCGTTTACCAATAAACCAATCCAATCCAAATCAGTTCACATCATCCATTAATCCGTCTTACTGCATTCCGTTTTCCGATTTTCGTTATCATTTATTTGATCAATACTTGAAGCACAGACCCAGCTAATTTCGAGAAATTAACACCCCTTCATACAAACAAACCGATCATGATGGATATAGACTCCCCCGCTGCTTCAAGCAACATAATAAAGACACATCACAGATTGTCACAGAGACCCGACTTCAAAGTTGTATCTTCATCGCAGATACCACAACGTCGTCAACTACAAGACGTCTCGATGGAGAGTAATAACGAGTTTGTGACTGATTCACCATCCTTCTTACCACAGGGTACTTTAAAGACAAAGGGAAAATCAAGACCGGACTTATTGCATTTAAGAACACACTCATTCAAGAGACCTTTGAGTCCCTCATTAGCATTAGATTCACCTACGACCAGCTTAGCCGCTGACCTTTCACAGAACTTTCATATTGAAAAGTGAGTATAATTTAAATTCAGCACTGATCCAGCATCAACGTTATCACACTGGCCCTTAATGCTTTCCACATGTTCTTTGTCTTTGTCTCTAGGTTTCGTTTGTGAACATCCTTTCAAGGAGTAGTGACCTCACTTAACATTCGATTCACAAGACGTGTTTTTTGTATCAATTCAAATTTTTTCTCGATTTGTTTTGATTTCGATCTGGGCTCCAACTTCAGTTTTTTTTTTGCTACCTAATAGCTTCAAATCACAGCACATATCAAATACCTTCAATTGTGTTGCTTATTTTGGGTTCGAATTTAAATTGCATGACTCGGATTAGAAGTGCTTATACACTTCCAACAATTGAACCATACTAACTGATACTTGAATTAGGAGTAATCAAAATAAAGTCCCAACACCCAAGAGATCTTTGTTCAGTTCAATGAGCGGTGACTTACCAACAGTGGGAAGAGATGATTTGGAAAACCTGATGAATGTTTCTCCGTTAATAACGAAGGACAGACCACTGCTAAGATCTGATTTACCATTTAGAAAACCGTTCAGCAATATAGCGAACTCAAGAGGCAGCTCCACATCATCGTTGACCACTTCGTCATCAATAAGTACCTCTTCAATCTCCTCAATAGGGACAAACAATGCACCAGCACAAAGCTTTCACATATATAATGACCAAGACAACAACAACAATAATGACCTAAAGAAAATTATCAGCTCCACTGCTACTGATAGCAATAGCACTGCTCTGCCATTGCAAAGGCGAGCCGTCAGGAGAGCATATTCAAGCAACACATTCAGCAACAGAAACGCCAGTATGATCAATGGCTCTTTGTTTCAACCAACTTTGAACATGGCTGCTGAAAGTAATGCATTAGATGCATTTTGTGTTCCTTCTCCAATACAGGAGAAATTAACACCCACAACCGATAACTTGATCAGCTTGAACATATCAGAGGATGCTGGATCCGATTCTGAAAATGATGACTCCCCATCTTTGAAAAGAGAAGTCGGATCGCCCATTCAGCAAAGGGTATCTTCGAAGGTGAAAGCCGCAAGATCAAAAGTGAGAAGAACTCATTCGATGTTTCAGAATCCACAAGATTACTTGGCAAATGATAAAAACGCTACATCACTGATAAACAAAATTTCAACAAATATGACACATTTAAGTTTTGATAGTGACTCCAACTCCGCCAACGGTAACGCGACTTTGCCTATAACAGAAATCAAGACGTTAAAGGATCCAAAAAGTTTGATACCAAGAATCGATGTTGATGAACTTATCAACATAATGGATGGAAAGTATTCTCACCATTTTGAGAAAATAACCGTGGTGGATTGCCGCTTTGAATATGAGTTCAAAGGTGGTCATATTGACGGGGCTATAAATATATCTTCACAGAGTGATTTGGAAGTTGAGTTCTTAAGTGAAGACAGAACTCCAAAAAATACAGAGTCAAGCAAGACTTTGTTGATCTTCCACTGTGAATTCAGTTCATACAGAGGCCCATTGATGGCTAACCATTTGAGAAAATCGGATAGACTTATGAATACCGACAACTATCCAAACTTATATTACCCTGATATTTTAATTTTAGAAGGCGGTTACAAAAACTTTTTTGAATTGCAGTCACACAGATGTTTTCCTAAGCGTTATGTTCTGATGAACGATTCAAACCATCAAGAATCTTGCGAGATTCAAATGCATAGGATTAGGAGAGATTCGAAATTGCAAAGTGCTAGATCGTTGAAAAAAGCTAAATCATTTCACGTTGGCATGCCAAACTCGCATTCATTGCATCTGAGATCAAGATCTCAAACTATTTTCCAATTGACATCGTCCACAAACACAAGCTCAAATACCACAGCAGCATCATCACGCCCCACATCAATACAGAGAGCCAGACATTCTAGCTCATTGTTCAGCTTGAGTAAACATCATTCAATGAAATTTGGTCAACGGGGAAGTAGTCATTCTCTATCATCCTCTGCAACAACCAATACAGAATCAGATGAAGATGCTGACTCAGACGCGTTGACGTCATACTTTTCTAACAGAGACAGTGATGGTATCTCTTCATTTTTCGACAATCTGGCCAGCACCAATACGCTATCATCACTTTTGGAGGATTCATCACATTCGAGTCTTGATTTCAAGTTTCCAACAAAGGTTAAAAATCATTTGACATCACCACCATCAAGTTCTTCCACGGCTTTGAGACTAGCAGAAGCAACAAAAGAGCATCACGACACGCCTATCATGGCACACAAGAAACAGAAGTCTTCGGGACATTTATACAGAGCAATGACTCAGCCAAATCTTTATTAGTTTTCCAATGAATTTGGTTCACACTTTGGCACTTTTTTTATTTATTTAGTAATGACTTGAATGATAAAAATTGTTTTACAATGTAGATGCTACGCTCGTAATGGTCATTAAATATGAGTTATTATCATTATGCACATCAATTAATTTATTCTATAGATCTCAATTTCAGCTCCCGACATTCTCTACCACCACTTGGGATTCTACCTATTTTACTGAAAGGGTATATGATCCACTCTGCTTTACCAATGAGCAACCCTGTAGACACCGGTCCAAAGTTATTACTATCGACACTATGAATATTATCACCTTCACACCACATATGATTTCTGGGTATTAGTACTTTGTCCTTTGGATATGGATACCTGGTCAAGACTTGATCTCCTTGTAAACCTTTGACCCTCTTGGCATAGATCTTATTCGGGTCAATTGGAGACCTGAGCAATACCACATCATCTATCGCTATGTTTTTACTCAAATTCCATTTCCAGAGTAAGACATAATCGTGTTGACCTTTGATCGGATTTAAAGTTGGAGACATTGAAGAGCCATGGATTCGGGAGACGAAGCAGACGTGTTCGTTGAAAGTATATAGTACTGGGATCCACGAAAGGAAGACAAGGGATGTGTTGAGGGCATATTTGAAAGTTTTATTATTCATCTTGTCGCAGTTAGTCAGTCGATTGATCACAGTTCTCACCGTGTATTTATTTTTTGTTAGCTTTCTTACTTTTTGGCCCTTCCTAGCCCACACACACATAAAAATCGGTCAGAGGTGAGAATTTCGAGGAAATTTATTTTTTTGAATGAACGGAAAAGTGTGTAATCATTATTAATCAGCTAACACTTTGGATAAGTATCAATCAAAACAACAACTACAATCATAGGATTCAAACTTAACAACAATGTCATTTGAAGTGAGTGAAGTACTGAGATTCCATGAAGACAAAATTTTGCAACTAACATCTTTCTTCCATCTGAATTAGACAGTATATGCAGTCCCATTGGAATGTGAATCATGTGTATCTTCGGTAAAAGATGCAATCAAGAATATCAAAGGCATAAGTTCATTTGATATAGATTTGAAGGAGCAAAGAGTTAGAATCGAAGGCGCTGTGGCTCCTTCTGTTATTGTCAAAGCCATACAGGCAACTGGCAAAGATGCCATAATTAGGGGTACTGGTAAGCCAAATTCCGCTGCCGTTTGTATATTGGAAAGTTTTGAAGATAATGTCAATCCTGTTAAAGGCTTGGCTAGAATTGTGTCGGCAAAGACAGAAGAGGTGCTTATCGATTTGACGTTAAATGGTGTTGAAAAGGGTATTTACTATCCTAGCATCAGATCCAACGGTAACTTATCAAATGGACCGTTCTCAACTGGTTCCTCTATTTTTAATTTAGAACCAGTCGAAGTTAACGAGCAAAGTAATTTGATTGGATTGTTCAGTGGGCAGCAATTCGTCACACTGCCTTTGCAAATCCATGAGTTGATCGGTAGATCTGTTGTCTTGTCCAAATTGAGAGATCAAGTGCAAAAAGATGATTTCGTCGGTGTTATTGCCAGAAGTGCAGGGGTTTGGGAAAACGATAAGCAAGTTTGCAGCTGCACCGGTAAGACTGTTTGGCAAGAACGTAATGACGCTCACGGTAAAGGGATTGAGGTTTGAAATTATGTAGGTGTCTTCTAGGTTTACAAATTCCAAATAAATAACTAATGGTAATAATTAATAGTATACAGTACTAAGGGATCGTAAAGACCTCTTTGTCATCCACTAGAGGATCGAATTAAACACCGAACTTGAGAATTGCAATTGAATGTATTTATATATGTATGACCATGGACCGCACCAAACTCCTCTGTGGTTTTTTATGTCCTTGTAAGTTCTTCCCGCTTATTACTTCATCATCATTGTTGTAAAGCCAGAGCAGCCAGAGCAGCATTGGTATCTGTGTCGAGTAATGCTGCTTTAGCATCCGCCTCAGCAGCAGCTATATCAGCATCTCCTAGGTTGTTCTTATTGGACTCATCCATTACTTGATCAACGGTCAATTTGGCGTTCAATTTAGCACTGGCAGCAGTATTCACGAAATTATCAATAGAAGAAGAATCATCCGACGAATCCAAGCTCAACTGACTGTTGTCGTTCACTTCATCTCTCTTTGGGCCAAAGAGGTAGATAAAAGATCCAATTATGAACAATAACACCAAATAGCCAAACATCTTCTTCATTGGCGTTGTGAAATACACCCTTGGTAGCTTGTTGTCCTTTGGTTTCAAACCATACGGTCTTGGTAATTGATATTTCTTGTTCTTCGAGTAAGCTCCTTGCATTCTAATAGTGGTATCAATCTGTTCTTCTTGTTTACGCCCTTCAAACACAGCTAAAGCTGTTTGTACTAGGTTATTTTTTTTTTTTTCTTTTTTACCTCTTAAGTGTTTTCCAGCCATGTTGTTTTGGTCCCGTCTCACACGACGATCTTACTCAGTGAGGACCAAATAACACCTCTGCCCTGGAAAAAAGTGCACGATCAGCTGGGTTGGCAGATATAACTTCATTTCTCATTTTTAGCACTGGGACTTGCTCAAGGTCTTTGTGCTTCATGTAGAGATTGTAGACGTGCAGCTTTGAATTCTATTTTGATTTCCCATACACAAGATTGAAAGACAAAAAAAATAAAGTATGAAAAATTCAGGAGCTCAAGAAGTCAATCACATCGAACGTGCTCGGATCCTTGGGCAAAATGATTTCGAAACAGACAGTGAGATGCTTCCACACCACTAGACCAACACTCTTGATCAAAAATCTTCTACAAACCTTGCAGAATACTGCACCAAAACCATTTCAAGTAGTACAGGTCAACAGACCACTTGGATTCCCGAAACCACCGGTATCTGACTTGAATAGCAATAAGGATAGACCATCATTATGGTCCAGTGTGAAGAGCATTTTCGACGATGAGAAGAAACTGAAGAGGAGAAAAGAATTGGAAGATGAAATGTCGAAGAGTGGGTTCTATGATGCCCATAACTATACCAAGTTCAATGGTAAGATGTTTATCTCACCAATATCATTCTTCAAAGCTGAAAAATCTTTGTACTTTCCAAACTTGATTGGTGACAATTTGAAAGATCAAATTGTGAACACGACTGAGATATTCAAAGGTAAGATAACAGTGGTCAGAGTTTTATCATCTCAAACCGGGGAAAAACACAATGATACGTTTTTCAAAATACCGAACTCAGAGAGATCATACCTCAAAGGTGATGGATATGACGAATTTCTTTCCAAATATCCAAACTCTCAAATAGCAGAGTTGAACTTATCTGAGAACAATCTGAAGCATTTGCTTATATCACTCTCCAGGGCAAATTTGAAAAAAATCATACCGGCAAAAAGACATGATCTGTATTTAACTGGAAGGAGATCTGACGTTCCCAAAGAGATCAAAGACACTCTTCTTTTGAATAACAGATACGCTTGCAATATGTATGTACTTGACCAGAATTGTAGAATCAGGTGGTTAGCTGTTGGACAGGCAAGTGATCTGGAGTATTCGTTACTTTACAGATGTCTTACTTCCTTAGAGAAGGAACTAGAAGCGGAAAAGGGAAGCTCAAAACAGTAAGAAGGGTGGTAATGGTTTTCCGCGGTAAGTAAGGCCCTAGAAAAAAAATTAAAAAACCGTTATACAGATTAGATTTGACAAAAAAAAACAGTACATAAGAAGAGATCTTCCCATATATTAGTATATATTCCCTGTTAATAGACAAGATTATTTGCCCAAGAAGATCGATAGAATATGACCGGTACAGAACATGAAGTAATTGTCATTGGAGCTGGAATTTCAGGCTTAAAAGCTGCCATAGAATTACACAAAAACGGAGTAGACACAATAATACTAGAAGGTAGAGATAGATTAGGTGGCCGTTTGCACACCGAAGACCTTGATGGATACAAATTAGATCTTGGTGCTTCATGGTTTCATGATTGTCTCACAAATCCTTTGTTCTTGAAAAATTTGAAGAATCCGGATGTCAAGTTCTACTTCAATGATGGCAAGCAGGGCAACTTTGGATCAGAAGGTGAATTGGATATCGAACTGTTAGAGCCTATCGTTGAAGAGTTCATAACATATGTTAAATTGAGATACGAGAACGAGGAGAGCAAAGATGACTCATTGCACAATTTGATCAATCAGTATATTCTGGAGAAGAGAGATTTTTTGACAGAGAAGCAGATACTCCACACACCACAATTGGTGAGATTCATCGAGCTATGGTTCGGAACATGTTGGGACCAAACTTCTGCTGATGAAGCTATCAATATGGAACATGAAGGGAGAAATGCCTTCATCACTACCGGGTATTCATCAATTTATGAAAGAGAACTCAAAGAATTCCCGATTGATAGGATATACAAGAACAAACTTGTTCACACGGTAGAGCAACTACAGGCCGAGCACAAAATTAAGCTAGCATGTCTGGACGGTTCAGTATATTACTGCAAATATTTGATAGTAACAATACCACAGCCATGCTTGACTTCAACCGATTACACAACACCAGGATCTATCAGATGGATACCAGAATTGCCTCAATCATTGACTAGTTTCTTTCCAAAGATGAGCTTTGCAGCTCTAGGAAAAGTCGCATTCCAGTTTGATGAGCCTTTCTGGTCTTTAGATCACGATACCTTTTTGTGGTTAGCTGATCCTGATCTGAAATCGGTTGAACACTTGCAAAAGACAGGCAAACCTTTAAACTGTGACGTGTTGCCAGAAAACCATACTTTGGACCATGTGCCAAACTCAACAGAGTATCCAGCGTACTTCGTCAACGCTGCCAAATTTACCGGAAAGCCAGTCATGGTTCTGTTAATTCAAGCACCCGTGACGCATTATATTGAATCTTTGGACTCAACAGATAAAGTCTGGGAATATTTTAAGCCAATGTTCAAGAAGATCAGCACAAAGCCTGTTACCAATCCAACAAAAATCTTGAAGACAAATTGGACACAAGATCCACTTGCTAGAGGATCATACGCTGGTGGTAAAGTAGGTGGAGATTTCGAAGGATCTATTGAAGTGTTAATCAAAGGATTGCCAAATGTTAGGTTTGCAGGAGAGCATACCATTTTGGAAGGTAATGGATGTGCTCATGGAGCTTGGTTAAGTGGAAAAAGGGAAGCTGAGTATATTTTGAAGAAATTTCACAAGTTATAGATTACTGGACTTTCTACTGTAAGGCTTGTGAATTATAAACTTTATTTTTTATCATTTCCCGTTCTGTTGATTGATTTCGACTGCCAGTAAAATTACTTTAAACAGCGGATCGTTATCATTTTTTTTTTTTTTCACCTGGCAGCTTATCCAGATCGGATAAATTTCACTCTTCCGTAACCACACCAAAAGAATGAAAAAAAAGATTCCGATTATATCGCTTTGGTACAGACCCACAGTTCAGCGGCTAAAGGTTCTTTCTGGTGGCAGAAGTGTATTTAAGTTCGCTTGTCTGCTTTTTTACTTCAATACTAAAAATTCTCCGGTATAGCTAAACATAATGGGACAAGTACCATCGCTTGAAGGAATTAGTGAGCCATGCTCTGTAACAATACCAAATCAAGGAACATTGACCGGTGTCACGATCAAAGAACCAAACACGAATAAACCTTTAACCAACAGATTCACCCAAGTGAGATACGGCTTGCCACAGAGTGGGGAATTTCGTTTCAAGAGACCAAGAAAGTTGCCTGATAACTATGACTTCACCGGTGATTACACCGAATTCGGCATTATTGGTGCACAACCAACAATCAGATCGAAAGGTTTTGGTGACATATCTAAGAGAGTACCAACGCAAGAAGACATTGCCTATTTGAACATTTGGGTACCAGCTTCCGACAAAAATAAACCAAAAGAAGGTTGGCCTGTATTGGTTTTCTTCCATGGGGGTTTTTTACAATACGGTAAACCAAACCACACAATCAATTTCGATCCAAGAGATTTGCAAAATGACGAAAACTTCGACTTAAACTACATTATTGTTGCTCCCGGCTACAGAGTGTCAATGTTTGGATTCATGAGTTCCAAAGAGTTGTTGGAAGAGGACGAATTCAACGCCAACGTTGGTTTCTGGGATCAAAGATTGTCCTTAGAATGGTGCTACAAATACATCAAACATTTCGGGGGTAACCCTGAACAAATCACATGCTCAGGTAGATCGGCTGGATCTTATTCCACATTTTTCCAATTGTGCTACGAGTTATACCATCCAGAAGAGAACCAAATTATCAAACAAGTTCTGATGATTTCAAATGCTTTGGCGGTTCAACCAAAGGGATCCGAAGAGGTGCAATTGCAGTTTGATGAAATTGTATCTAAAGTGGGAATTGATCAGGGCTTGACTCTGAAAGGAAAACTTGCAAAGTTAAGAGAAATACCTCACGAGACATTGGAAGACATAATTCCAGGATTGAAGTACCACACTTTCAGAGCAGTGACGGATGATAACTTTATCTCTTCGCACATCTTGGAAGATTTGGAAAACGGAGAATTCGCCAAGAAGTTCGTCGCCAAAGACCTTAGATTGATTATTGGGGAAGTTGATAACGAGTATTTGATGTACTCCAAATTAAACACACCCACCACTTATGATGAGTTGAAGATCCAGTTGAACAATTACTATCCAGAAAAAGTCATTGATAGATTGTTGGAGGTCTACCCACCTGTGGACCGCAAATTAGAAGAGAGTGACTCAAAAGAATTCCAATGGCAACTAGAAAAAACGTTTGGTGACATTGTCAGCGACTTACAAGTATGTGCATCTTCAAGAGGGTTTGTGCAACGTTTACATAAATACGGAGTCCCATTGGACAAGATCTTCCGTTACAGAGTCAACTACAGACCAGAATGTGTTGACAAGTATGTTGATTTGAAAAATGGTGTTCCGCATGCATCAGAGAACCAATTATGGTTCTATTCCAAGATTGACGGTTTCCTTCCTGAAGAAGAGCCCGTAATCAAGGAGTGGATAAAACCTTTCACTGAATTCTATAATTTCAAGCCTTTAACTGACTGGAATCATACCAAACTCAACGAATACCGTATTATCGAAAGAGATGGTTCAATATCAATGAAGGATGATCAATTTTGGAATTGGGGAATCAAGGTAAGCAATAACGTCTACGAAGCTGAATTGAATTGAATTGATAGAGCTTTTCATATCTCTAGTAATAAATACGAAATTAATTATACACACATACAAACTGCTTTTCCTATAATTGACTTATAACTCATCTTTGAGCGCTGTCTTCGACTCTTGTTCTGCAATAACTTTTTGCATCTCAAGTAAAACTTTGTCATCAATACCATCACTGATTAAACTATCCCACTTTCTCAAATTCTCAAATCCATTGTTTGCAGATTGGTAACTCATGAATTTTTCATAAATTTTCTCTTTAGAAAGGGCAACGAAAGGACCATGCTGAACAATTGGCTGATCAAAGACTTCACCACCGACCAATACAAATTCCGCATCTTCTAAAGCTACACCTTCAATTGAATCACCGTCTCTTTTGAAGAATACTGCATTGTACTCTGGAATCTTGGTGTTGTTGACAGTTAAGGAGCCTTTCATGAGATATAAAAATGTATTGTGATTTTCTGGGACAGCTTGTGAGAATTCAGCACCTTTCTTGACGGTGTAATGGTAATAATCTACTGGAGTGTAAGCCAAATCTTGCGCACTTTTTACACCATAGCTTTCACCACTAATAACCTTCACCTCTATTTGATCATTTGGCTTTGCTATTGGAATTTCCAGTTTTCTCAAATCTCTGTAACGTGGTTCACATTCTTTCAACTTCAGTGGTAAGTCAACCCATAATTGCATACCAACACAGTTTGAACCATCTTCTTGAGGGACAGGCATCTCAGAATGGACCACTGCTTTACCAGCTGTCATGAATTGTAAATCACCCGGACTCAAGACTCCCAATGAACCTGTGAAATCCTCGTGTGCCATCTGACCTTGTGTAATATATGTGATCGTTTCTTGACCAGAGTGTGGGTGCATTGGAAAACCACCAGTTTTCGGATTGACGTTGAAATGGTCTAACATCAAGAATGGAGGGAAGTTCCTCAAGTTCATAGTGCCAATAGATCTACGAACTCTGGCACCAACACCTTCACTCTGCTCCACGGCTAAGAAAAATTTCAATATGGATCTTGGATTCATGGCTTTACTATCTGTCATTTATGTAACAGAAACTGATTAATATCCTGTTGAATAACTATCTCTAACTCAATATAAGATGGTTCTGCAAACGAACACTTCAAACACCTAGACGTACTTTCTCTCATCTTTTATACCTTCCTGCTTCTTCTCCCTATCTTTTTTTTCACCGCCAAATCACAAATTAGTAATTTCTAAGTCATCGCCAAAAAAAGCAACGAACACAAACAGCCCCTGAGTAAGCATTGACAAAGATCGTGCAGAAAATGAACAATCATTCTCTATCGCTTACCAAAGAAGCTCATCAACGATGACTGTTTCTTACTCTTGTTTGTCAGCGCTGAGTTGTTCATGTTTGAGTCCAGTACAGACTTAACAACAGATGTCTTTGACGCTCTTTTCCCCTTCGCAGTTGGCGCCGCCGGTTTTTTCCTTGTAATGATATATCCATCTTCATCCACTTCCGGTTCTTCAGCTCTATCCTGAGTATCAGTTTCTACTTCAGTCTTTGGAGCAGAGTCCTCCACCGGCGTAGATTCAACAGGAGAATCATCGATTTCCATCGGTGTTGGTCTTTTTTCCTCTTCCTCAAGAGACTCAACTTCGATCGGTGTTGGTTCTTTCTTTTGCTTGTCTTCTTCAAAAGTCTCGTCTTTGAAGTCATCGTCATCATCGTCATCGAAAAGAGCCTCCAAATCACTATCGACTTTCTTCACTGGCTTTGGCGGAGCCTTTGGAGGCAGAACTTGTTGCTGTTTCTGTTGCAGCTGTTGAGCTTTTCTTGAAACGTATTGGTACTTCGGTTTCGAAGGTGCCTTCTCCTCCCCGGTAGCTGGCTTTTGTACATCATTTTCTTTTTGCTTCTTCCTTGATGAGTATAATGAGCTTATGGCAAAAGGATCTTTCTTTGCAGCTTCAGGCGCATTGGTTGTCGTCGTTTGCTTCTTCACCGTTCGTGCTGGCTCTTCTCTATCTATATCGTGTTTCTTAGAAGATGGTGTTGTGCCCTCATTCTGTATCACTAGCTCGGGGCATTTGATAATACCCCATTTGGCGCAATTCTCTTTTGTTGCTTGATACTTCGAAAGATCATCATTTATGGATGTGATTATATCGCTGACTGATAACGAATTTTTGCTAGATTTCACGCTGAAAATTTGAACGGAAGTAACAGAGTCAAAACTGGACTTAGCCTCAAGATCAGCCGTCAACTTTATCTGTTTCTGGGTGCCTATCACTCCTGTTATTATATAAGTTGCAACACAAGTGTCTCTATTGTTATCGTAAAAAGTGAATAAGATCTTTTTCAGATCATTTATATGAATACTGAAGTGTCTAGACACCAATTTATATGTCACAGGCTGCTCCTCAGTAAGCACTCTGTTACTAATGAAGCGCTGATATTCAGCCATCACCGTCTTTGTATGTAATTTAGTGGTTGAAGTTCAGTACTTCCTACACACGCTTCTCAATCAGAAATCACTTTTCTTTGTTTCACCATTTTTTTTTCTCCTACACGCTTAACGCGTTTGAAAAGTACTCTGACAGTTTCGCATGCATACTCACCACAGAATGCTAGTGATCGCAAAATGCCTGTTTACAAATCGTTTTTTCACAACTATAGAACTGTACCTTTACGGTAACTGCTTTATAGCTCTTGAAGTCCTTCGAAGCTCAAGATGTCGGGGAAAACCTATGGTAATCATACTTACAGGGCACCCAAAACCGGGTTGTCAAAGCTTGGAGATGTACTATCAAGTTTTATGTGATTGCCCTTGAATGAAATAAAAGCAAATGCTGAATCTTAACGACTTTTCTGCTTGAGAGATAGTTCCTTCTTTTGGCTTGATGAGGCAATGTTTATTGGGGGTACGCATTAATGCTACATTTGAAGTTTTAAGCATTAGTAACGCTAAGAAGCTACAAAGAACGAAGACGACCATAACGCTTCCACTCTTTGACACAGCACTGACTGGGGTTCAGACGGGGCCTGCGGGTTGGGAACAACTTGATGATAACTTAAAATCGATTAAACAAGAGAGCAGGAAGGTGTGTGCAGCGATACATTTTGAGATTCCGAACACTACATTATCACTGCAATGATGTATCGTTCAGACGACCAATGTAGGCTCTAGGTTCGGACTCCATCCTTGGTCGATACAGCCCAGTGCCACAGCTATGGTGAGTGTTCATATCACAAAGCGGCTCACAACTGGGATTCCTAGAGCGGATTTAAGCTGTTGATGTAGATAATCTTTCAAGGTGTCTCTTAGCTTAACAAAATGAAAGAAAATTTTTTTTCAAATGAGTGAGGAAGAGAAAAATAAGTTGAAAATTCGAGTCGTAAGCGTTAACAAAGATACTTAGAAACAACGATAGATAAACCACACAAGATGGCTTCATTATCACCAGAAGAATTGGCCTTGGCTAAGGAGTATGATTTGACCAACAAGGTGGTTCCATTTTTGGACAGACATTTGATCTATCCATTGATCGAATCATTGGACTTGATCCATGATGAAAGAACAATAAACCAATTGAGTTACGATTTGTTAAAAGACACCAACATGGTCAAATTCATTAAGGACAAATATGAAATTTTGAACCCAGGTAAATCATATCCGGAGGAGCTTTTGGCGAAAGAGAAATTTGTCTCATCAGAATTAGAAAGATTAGATCAAGCCACTAAGAATACTTTAAGTATTCTTTCCAAGAAGGAGGTTCAAGATCACTTAAAACAAGACAAAAACTACAACAGAGAGTATTTGGAGAAGGAACATGGTATCACCGAGGCCAACATTAATGAATTATACGAGTTTGGTCAATTTCAATACAACAGAGGTGATTATGTGATGGCATCTGATTTGTTAAACAACTTCAGAGTACTTTCAACAAATAATGAATTAAACATGAGTGCTACATGGGGTAGATTTGCAACCGAAATCACAAGATGTGAATGGGACGATGCATTACAAGAATTAAACAATTTGCGTGACTTGATTGATTCCAGGTCTTATCAAAATGATCCATTAAAACAATTACACCAAAGAACCTGGATAATTCATTGGTCATTATTCCCATTTTTCAACACTGAAAATGGAACCGACCAATTGTGTGACTTATTCTGGTCCAGTTCATACTTGTCCACCATCCAGCTGGCTTGTCCATGGATTTTGAGGTACTTGACTGCCAGTGTTATCATTTCTCAATCAAATTCAAACAAATCACAACAACAACAAGGACCAAACAAGAGATTGAAAGAGTTGATCAGAGTTGTTAACCAAGAACAATATGAATACAGTGATCCATTAACCGCTTTTATCAAGTCATTATACATTGATTTTGATTTTGTTGAACTGCAAAACAACTTGAGAAAGATTGAAGTCTTGGTCAAGACTGATTTCTTTTTGAACAATGTATCTTCAACTATTCTCGACAATGCTAGACATTTGATCACCGAAGTTTACGTCAGAGTTCACTCTAAGATTGATATTTCAAGTTTGTTAACTTCATTGAACTTATCAAAGGAGCAGGGTGAAAAATGGATCGCCAATTTGATCAGAGACAGTAAGATGGATGCCAAGATTAACGAAAGTGAAGGGTCAATAATCTTAAACCATGAGACAACATCTGTTTACCAATCAGTCATCGAAAAGACCAAAGGTTTGTCTTTCAGATCCAATCAAATATTGATGAGTGCTTTGCAAAAACAGGAATAGGTTTGTTTTATATAGCTAATTAATTAGACGTTATGTTTCTTCATTTGCGACTTTATATTAGATATGATTATATGGAGGTGCAGCAAACGAGTATTACTTGAATCATGAAAGAGCTCGCTTTTTTACTTCGTACTAGAACCTCCTTTCGAGAGGCCTTAGGTTTATCAATTACATAGTCGATGCCCAAGTCAGGACTCGCTCACTTCACATTTGCAAGAAAAAAAGGGAGCGGCTTAACGCCTTCAGAGCGCCTTGATCTACAATAGTGAGACATAAGAAGTAATATACGCAATGACTAGGAATTGCATTGAAAAGAGCAGACGTTGAAGAAAGTACAAAAGTAGACTTATCCGCTTTCCCAATTATTTGTTTAAAAGCCCTTATCAAAGTAAAAATTCCCTTTTCTGTTAATTTTATTATGATACAACTCCAAAGGATATCAATAGATCAGCTAATGCAATTATGTAAAACCGCTTCAAATTCGGCTCCAGCAATTTTTAACTATATACAAACTGAAAGAGTCCTCATATTGCTTTTGATACCACTATACACATGATTTTATTTCGTAGGTCTTGGGACAACTTTATAACTTGTAAGTTTCTTATTGAATCCGTTGGTTTCATTCTTGATATCTGGCAAATTCTCCAAAGTGGAAGGATCACTGTAGAAAACTTCTTTACATATCTCAACAGTTTCATTGAATTTTATCTCATCTTCCTTGTTTTTGACTAATTTATCGACATTTTGCTGTGTCAAAGTATTTATAGGTAAGTCTTGTAACTGTAATCTCGCAATCAATCTAGCCATCAACCAATATTTTAACTCTCTGTCCTTGTTATCGACTAATTCCAATACACACTGTGATGCGGAATCATTCAATCTTGGCTCTAATTTCAATATTCTTGTATATCCACCTTGCCTATCTTTGTAACGAGGCACCAAAGTCTCAAACATCTTGGGTAATGTCACGTTTGGCTCGAACAAGTTTGCTCCTATTTGTATTTTGGCCCTTTCTATATCGGATGTGTTATTCTTCAGCTTTGTTATCAAGTTCTCTATAAGACGCTGTGTCATCTTCAGTTTTGGTTGAGTAGTCACTATGGACTCATGTTTGATCAACGCTGTTGCCAAATTCCTTAAAAGAGCATCTTTATGCTTCACAGATCTTCCTAAAACCATTCTTTGCCGTGTGTCTTCTACTTGATCTTCCTTCGTAAGTAGTCTAACAAATGAAAAGTTGTTGAAAGAAAAAAAAAATATCCACAAAAAAATTTACTACGTGAAGTTTAAAAGTGCTACAAACCATTTGCAAAAATACACTGAAGAAACACAAATAAGAGAGAAAAAAAAGATATAATCCCATCAATCACTCAAGTAAACGATCAAGCTACATCAACGATATACAACAAAATGGGAGGTAGAATACACGGATTCTTATGTGGTGTCTTGTTCACTTCATCAATCACATACTTGACCAAGTTAAATATACAGAATCAGACAACAACCATCACCACATCCTTACAACAATCAAACAACATACTTGTGAATAGAAACAAACCACAATTTTACAAAGAAGACATCAAAGAATTTGAAGAAAGACCATTTGCAGAAACTGTTAAAGACATCTGGAATGAAGAAATCATCTATTTCACCAACAAATTATATTCATTGAACTTCAACGACATACAACAAGAAGTCACAAAACTCATCAAATAATCAAACTATATATGTATATAGAAACTCCACAATCAATCCTTTTTATTGGCATGATCACCTTTGTTGAAGAAATTGAGAATGTGTAGATTCATGTACAAATTCAGTATTGGCATCACCAAACTCAAAATGAAACTGAAAAATACTTGCACTATCCACCAACTCCTTGGTGAATTACCTAACATCATACAACTTAAAAAATATCCAATGAAATCAGTAGTGATGTAACGATTCCCATTCTGTAACTGACAGATGATGATATCTGAACACTTATCACATGAAATAGCATCCGAAGGTCCCTCGATGATTTTAGTAATTTCCGGCTTGGTCAAGTTCTCCTCTGCGAAGCCCTCACTTGCAAAATTGCCCGGAAATACACACGAAACGTCTATATTATATGGCAACCCTTCTTGTCTCAAGGTGTCCGCCAAAGATCTAAGCAGCGCTTTCAAAGGTGAGTATTGTCCGTATCCGATAAACGAGAAAAATGCCACCACAGAGCTGAAGAACACTATATGTTTCTTACTCCTAGACGGATCCAGCGACATTTTCTTGAAAGCAACATGGCTGAAAAACAATGCAGTGCTGTAGTTCAACTTAATACCACTGTCCAAATCTTGTGCGGTCAAATTGGTGAACAATTCAGGCTTGGCCGATCCTGCACAGCATAACACAATGTCCGGGTTGATATTCTCAAACACTTTTGAACAACCGTTGTAGTCACTGATATCTGCGGCAACATAGTCAATTATTTGGTCATCTCTAACTTTCAACTCGCGTAGCTCAGCTACTTTCTGGATCAATTTACTTTCAGTCCTAGCCACGATTATAACATCTGCACTTTTCTGCACCAATTTCTTCAGTATTTCCAGCCCGACACCTTGAGATCCACCAGATATGACACATAGCTTGTTCTCCACAACAAATCTGTTGATACTTTTGAAAGGCCAAACCATCTCTGCTAATTGATTTTTACAACTCCATCTTTTCTTTCAGGGGACCTGAAGACTACAAAAAAAAAAAAAAATTAGAAAATCAGAGTGAAGCGTTTTGGGAACGATGGGAAAAATCAGGAAAAAAACAGAAAACTGGACAACAACGTGAATACGAGCAGAAGTTGACATACAGCAATTTGGAAGTTTATAATCAATTGACTTGATAATAATGAACGGAAACGGACATCGTGTTTCATCAAGTGTATCACATGCTTCGTCTATAAAGTTGTCACACAAGTCGTCAGTAGGCACGTTTGTACCAGATAAGAAGGTCAATTATCTTCCAGGTCACATTGAAACTTTGACCCCAGATCAAGAATATGTTTTGAAAGAAGTATGGTCATTTCTATTGAAGGAAATGGGCCACGATGTTACATTGCCACAGAAATTGAGATCCTCAGACGGAGGGCACATCCGTAGAACTTCCACCACCACTTCAGCACATACTACAAGATCCTCATCTGGTAAGAAGAAGGGCTTGTTTGGGAAATTTAACAAAAAGAAGCATCACGAAAATGTAGAGCAAATCACAGAGAAAGTGAACAAGCTCTCAACTGATCCTGGATTGTCAGTGACAGACCAAAGGGAGATCAAAAATACTTTGAAAGATTTCAAACCACAACAAGTGCAAAACAACTTTTTCGATTTCTTGAGACACGATACACCAGACAATTTACTCTTGCGTTTTGTCAGGGCCAGAAAATTCCAACTGGGTGATGCTTTGAAAATGGTAGCCACTACATTGAAATGGCGAGTTGAAGAAGCTAAAGCAGACCAATTGTTACGCGATAACGAGTTAGGACATGTACAACAAAAAGGAGTCATGAAAGCGTTTGAAGATGGTAAGCTGTATTTCAGAGGATTTGATAGACAAGGTAGACCTTTGGTAATGGTAAGACCTAGGTATCATCACTCTTCAGCTCAAACAGAAGAGGAGACTGAGGCTTTCACTTTACTCGTCATTGAGTACGCAAGGTTGATCTTAACGGAGCCTGTTGATTCACTGACGATTGTCTTTGACTTGACAGGTTTCACATTGTCCAATATGGACTATGCGCCTGTGAAATTCATGATCAAGATTTTTGAGGCCCATTACCCTGAATCATTAGGTGTCTTGTTGATTCATAAAGCACCATGGGTATTTGGTGGAATTTGGTCAGTGGTTAAGAATTGGTTGGATCCTGTTGTGGCATCCAAAATCAATTTCACCAGAAACACAAAAGATTTGAATAAGTTCATTGCTCCGGAGCAATTGATTACAGAGCTCGGGGGGTCTGACAACTATACTTACAAATACACCTATCCAACGCAAGAAGATATGAGACTAGCGAAGGATCAAAGATACGAGGAGTTGGTGGCAGAAAGAGAGGAGATAATACAAAACTACATCGAGGCCACAATATTATGGATCGAGTCAGCGACACACGAGGAAAACGCGGAATATCTGAGGGAGAAAATGTTGGTTGGTAAGGAATTGGCAAACAACTATGTGCAATTACATCCGTACTTGGTCAACAAAACTTTCTACCACAAAACTGGTTATATAGATTTACAACCTTTTGATGTCTTTTATGACACCAAATGATAGAAACGTCGGAAATATCATATTGCAAAAGGGTTCTTTTCGTATATATAAACATCTTATGTAAAAACTGTATACATATTTCACAATTAAAAATTCAAACTTTCATTATATTTCATCAACGTTTAAGATGTATTCGTAATAGAATGAGATTACTTGCAAATGTGATCCAATATTGATATGTTCATCAACCGAGTGTGCATGGGTACCAATCAAAGTATCCAAGTCTCCAGGTTGGTATCTGTAAATGTAGTTGGTCAAATTCCACATCGACTTGGTATCGGTATTTCCACTCATTACACTTGGCGAGACGACAAGTGAAGAGTCGTTAAATTTCTCAGGGAATATGAAATCTTCGTAGATATGTCTGATAGTGCCGGCAAACAAATCCCATTCTTTCCCAGAGGTTGGAGTCGAAGGTGCTGGCTCAAAGTTTAAAGTTGGCAGTACTTCAAAGTATCCATTTGTTGTTGGTTCCAACAATGTGTTTGTCTTGTTCTGAAAAGTAACTACTAAACCGAGGTCGTACTTGTCAGCAATCGGTTTCAAATGAACACTGATCAAGTGATCAATGGTACTTTCGACACTGGACTCAATGGCAATTCTTTGATTCAATGTGACTTCGACATGTTCTGGTAATGCGTTTGATTTAGCACCACCTTTGATGATGTCAATCAGTTGTGTTGTCTTGAACAAATTCTTCAAGGAAGGTACTGATGTCACATACTCGACAACTTTTTGGTACAGTTTTGAGTCGGTCAATGCGTTTAAAATGCTGGTTCTCAAAGAAGATTCAAAGTTTTTGGAATGTTCAGCAAGACATGTCAAATACGCAAAGGTTGGGTTAGCCTCGCTTAACAAAATCTCGAACGGTTGAGATTCAATACTGACCAATAAATCAGATACAATACCAATACTTGTATGATCTGGTGGAACACTGGAATGACCTCCAGGGGTAAACAATTGGATGACGTTATCAACGTAGCCCTTTTCACCAGTAGCAGGTAACGCAAAATATGAACCACCTAATTCCGTGAAGCCAATTCCACCTTCATCAACAATAGCATAAATGGAATTTTTGCCATACCTTTCCTCCAAAAATTCACCACAGAGCTCTGCAAAATGTCTACCACCAACTTCTTCATCAGACATGAATGAAATGATGATCGTTCTCTTTGGTTCAAAACCATCGGCAATCAAAAGCTCCAAGGCTTCCAAGATCCCAATCAACGTGTTCTTGCAATCAGAGGAGCCCCTTCCATAGATGAACTCACCATCGAAATGACCTTCGAATGGTGGGTAAGTCCATTTATCCAATGTCTCTTCTTGTACAGGAACGGTATCTTGATGTGCCATCAACATCAACGGCTTCAAGCTCGAGTCCGAACCTTTGAAGGTGAGCAAGATACCAAAAGTGTTGACGTATTCAACATCGAAAAGATTTGGCGATTGGAAAACTTTTGGAAATGTCCTGAAAAGATAGTCATGGAACTTGTAAAATTTCTTCCAATAGTCTGGATCTTTTGAAGGTGATGGTGGGTTGTCCGTTGTAACTGTGTCAATCTGAACGGCACCTGACAACTTCAAAGCTGATGCATTGGCAAACTTCTCATTGTGCATTATCTTCAAGATGGTGGAGTTATCCTTGAGGTATGCAGATGGTTGCACTTTTGGTGAAATTGAGCATTGTTGTTCATGTCTCTCAATGACTACAGGGTCCGGATAGAATCTCAAAGCTTGGCCAATGATTAATAGCACAAGTAAAATTGCTGGAAATATATGCTTTCTGTAAGAGCGAGTTACCTCTTCTTTCGACATCGTAGCACTGACTTATATCTTGCCAACCAAACGTATTTGGATAAGTTAGCCGATTACACTAATTTTATCTATCTTTTTTATAATTTTTCCTTTGACTTTTTTCTCAACTTCACAAAGACAGAGCCAACTGCAAACAGCTTAATGTGAACAAAACTAATATTCCACAAATAGACTGGATCACATTGACATTCATCAAACTCAACAAGACTTCTAACTCTCCAAAGTAAATATCAAGGCCTTTGAAATACAAAGTGAAGAACTCTTGCAATTCGAAAACAGCGTAATGCTCAAGTGCAGCCAAAGGGGTAGCACACGATATGCAAGTCAAAAACGCCATCAGCCCAGTAACAGAAACAAACCAGACGTCTGACAGAATAGGGCGACCTTTGATGCTTTGTGCCACTATTAGACCAGCCAACGCACATATGGTCCCATTTGATACTAACCTTAGAATCTTGAGAAAAAACTCCCAGTAAATGGTCTTGGGACTTACCCCGACGTATTTCTTATCGTAGGAAGAGGTGATATACTTGTTCAATAATTGATATAGTTCATCTTTGTATGTACGGTTAAAGTACATTTCTCCATAAGTTACAGTATCTTCCTCGATTGGGCTGAATAAAATCAAAAATTGAGCCAAAAATATTATGAACTCATTCAAATCGGAATTGATCTCTTCGGTAATATTGTAAGTCATATCTTCGAGTGAATCCGATCTATGGATTGGATGTTGTTTTTGTAAAGTACTGTAAAATTCTTCCTCTGATAAATTTTGGTAATCAACATATATTTCGTTGTAATTTTCCAGGGTCACTGATCGATCGATCAATGTAGTAATTGCGGTATAGTCATACGAAACGTTCAATCTTGTTGGAACATCAATGTACATCGAGAGCTGTGTTTTGTTTTTGATCTGGCTGTATTCCTTAAAATAGTTTGCAGAGCCTAAATAAGGCTCTTGGTCATTTATCTGTAACATCTGATGATAGTAGCTTACATTTGGATTTTCAAAGTGAAATGCAGACTCATAGGTGGTTTGATGGAGCGCAGAAAGAGCAGCATCGAATCCACTGAAGGGAACTACTCTATCAGCATTTATGGTAATTAACTTCGGCTCTTGGTAGTTTAATAATACAGTATCTGTGATATGAATACCATCGACCACAATTGAGAACACTGCGATCGACCATATAGCTAAAGCCAAGATCAGAATAATGGTGTAATATGTTACATTCTTAGTCAATTTCCTTTTGCGGTCACGAGCTTTTGGAAGCTCAATCCTTTTTGAGATGTTGTTTTCTGGGTTAGAGGCTTCGTTTGCATCACCCCCAGTGGCTTCGATATCGCTGTTGCCTTGATAGTTTCTATCCAGAAGTTCTATGGCTTGTGCTGTAATCAAATTTGGGTCTTGTCCTTCCTTAAGTTCAAAAGGCCTGAAGAGCATAGGTGTTGTCATATTGTTCGATATGTATGAGTAGAGTCTTTAAGTGGATAAACAAGCAGAGTTATTTTGCAGGCTAGTTGTTTGATTTATACCATTGCGAGTACAGATCAAAATTTATGTGTTTTGAGTTTGTGTTCAATTTGGCGTAATTGGCGTACGAACTGTGTCCTGAAACATAAACCACATTGACAAAAGGGACGTCCTTCCAAACGCTCACCAGAGAGAGACCCCCTTGCTATAATCGTCTGCACTTTAAACCGAGGATATAGAAATATTCAAAAGGGGAAAACAGATGCGATAAATGGAAACAAGAAAAAAGCACTAAAAAAATTTGGGAAAAGCC
Organism: Nakazawaea pomicola; assembly: GCA_030567755.1. Lineage (NCBI taxonomy): Eukaryota > Fungi > Ascomycota > Pichiomycetes > Alaninales > Pachysolenaceae > Nakazawaea > Nakazawaea pomicola. Next base: position 47,715 of record JAJLSS010000036.1, on the reverse strand, counting down.
CAACGATTAAAAAAAAAAAAAAGATATCACAGAATTGACTAAAAAGTTCGATAGATAACAAAATCACGTTCTCACCATGGCTGTCCTGTCGAAACCATACTCTCCCGAAACCAGAGTCATTACTCTGTTGCGGAAATTACAATGGGCTACCAAACTACTTGTGAACCCCAAATTTTACGACATAATTGACAATACAATCTTTCAAGATGCATCAAAACTAGACTCCACATTATCGACAATCTGTTATTTTTCATTATTCATCTCGCAAGTGATCTCGTTGAAGCCAAAATTACAGAAATGGCTGCCTATACTAGGCGATTGGAAACTAAGTGGTGTTGAGAGAACTATTTCTGAGAAATTGCGTTTGTTGTCATCTTATCTTTCTGATATCAGAATCTTCAATAGAATGTGGGCTGCGATTCCCTTGATGTCGTGGTTACTATCGACTTATCGTAAAATTTTGACAACGAGTTCAAAAGAATATTCCAATTTCAACAAATTTGTTGATTTCGTCCAGGTAACCTCATGTCTACTTTTGCAAGTTTTTGAAAACGTTGGTTTTGTGGGAGATCACGAATTCACCACTCAATCGAATAAGCTCTCATTGTGGTTTAACATTTGGTGTTGCAAATTATGGGCCCTCTATGTGGTGAGTGATATAGTCAAGATTTTGCATAGTAAAGAGATTGATAAGAAAGGGTTGGTGAGTAACTTGGCGAATTTGCCTTTGACGGTGCATTGGTCAATGGTAGAAGGTTGTTTGACACCGTTACAAGTTGGGTTTTGTGGAACTTTCAGTAGTTGCTTGAATACATTAGAAGATTGGAAATTGGTTTTGAAACAAATTAAAAAGATCAATTAAATTTTAGCAAACGATTAGAATATGAAATAATAATAAAATACATCTATGAAGACAGTAGAGTGACCAGTTGTTCCCTTATGTTGGATTTTCCTTCAAAAACTTGAGATGTGGGATGAAGTAATCGTGACACTGGGTTTGTAATTTCTTACGATCTTCGAACATTTGTAAATCCACAGCGGCACCTTTTGACGCGACTGTGATAATATCATCTGTGCCATCATATTCGAGACAGAGCAATTGTGCAAAGATCTCATTGATTTGTAATTCGAAATCGTATTCAAGACCAGCACCAACGTATAGCCTTCTATGTTTTCCGGTTTTTTCATTCTTCAACTCTTCTTTTTGGATTAATAAATCGGGTATCAATTTCGGATAAGATAAATGCATGAACATGACACCAACTTTTTCCTTCTTTGATTTATCTTCAAGTAATGAGTTTTGATAGTCCACGATCGGATCATGCTGGCCCAATGCCTTGGAATGGAACCCATCCTCGTGATAACCAATAAATTTGAAGCCTTGTTTGACTTGGTAATAACTAGCATTCAACACATGAGCAGCATTGATGAAAGTCTCCTTATCACCTTCTCCAGCACCACCTTGTGTGAAAAGTGGATAATAAAGAGTGGGGCCAAAGATGTTGTAATACAAGGCCAATAAAAGAGTTTTTGAATGCAGTACCTTGTTGACCAAAATCATACCACTCTCCGAGGTTGGATTTGGCACAGTACCTTCTAAGTCATGATAATTGAATTTCTCCAGTTCCATGAATTGTCCTCTTATTGGTTTAGACCCAATTTCCAGATGCAATATTTGCTCGTAATACTTTGGGGATGTAGTTCTTGACCAGACGTCAGGCCATATGACTAAGCCCTTTTCGGTGAAAACTTGTGATTGGAATAATGCATCTGGAGCTTTGACTGGCATGTTGTCGGCGTCTAAAAATAAAATGTTTTCAAAATTACTGATGAGCAATGCCAAGGATTTGTATTGAAACCCTTTGATTTTGAAAGTAGTCAACAAATTATCATTCATATGCTCCCAAAGTAATGTACATTTCACATTATCGCCAAACCTTGGCAAAATCTCATCGCAAAAGTTGGCATCGTACTCTTCTTTATTGCCTATGAAAATTTCAATTGGTAGTTCAGATTTCAAATTCTTCAACCATTGCACGTTAATCAAGGTCAAAATGTTAAACTTACCTCCTCCAACCATCACTACACCGTTTCCCTTGACAGAAGAAAGATCACCGAATTCAACGTCTTCCCTTTGTATAAATTCCATGTAAGCAGCATGTGACTGGCTCAACTCTTCGAGACAAGCATCATCCACCTGTAATAAGCCATTTAAATACTCTTTGGTGAATGCGAAATCTTTATCAGTAGCAAATTTCTCCGTAGCTCTTCCATTTGGGTAGTCCAGTAATTTTTCAGGACACTTGGAATTTGGCGCCACTTTGGATAACATGCTTAATATTTCTTTGTAAGACGATTGTTGAGTAAACTTTCCAGAAGCGATTATATCGTAAATGTCATTGTCAAGTGGAATATCCAGAGTCCTTGCTAGCAAGGCAGATAAAACGAGTAAAAGGAGTATCACACCTCCGATTTTGACTATTCTGTTCAAACGTATGGGAGGTTTGTACGGCATCTTGACAGGGTAGTTTTTCAAACAATAAACACCTAGTAGGTATAGCCAACGAATTAGTACTTATGGCTAAAGTTGTGAAATTTTACGAGCCCAAGTTTTTTTTTATTTTTTTATATTTTTGTTTTTTTTTTGAGTTTGGCGCTTTGATTTTTATTGCATTTTCGTATGTTTGTGGTTTATTTTGACAAATGACGTTTTCCAAAGCAACAGACAAACAAACAAAACAAAGACGCGTCTCTTAGTGAGTGAGTGAGTGAGGGAAGGCGGTGGGAAACGGAGGATGAGAAGGTGACTATCGGGTTCAGACCAAGAAGCCTTTTCGCCTCAGTCAAAGGGGACTTATAGATGTCAGACAATTGTCATATATTTGCGTAGCAAAATTGTGCTCATCCTATTATACCGATGAAGATGAGTGAAGGGTACAAACAATAACAAAAACAATAGTGAAAACAGACCATCCAATGTAGTAGTTGAGGGCTGTTTTGACGACAGAGCTTTGAAAGAAAAAAAAAATATCGAGAAAAGCAGAGCAGAGCGAGCGAGCGAGACTCAGACAAGGAGAAGAGGAAGAAGAACAAGGGGAATAAATTTAAAGGAGATCTCATCCACGAAAAGTACATGTTCAGGCAACTTCGAATACCGATAAGGCTACAAACCCGAGCTCTATCCTCGAGCTCGGCTGTGCGAGTAGAGTTAGGAAGAGAATTAGACTCCAAATGGTTGTCAAAATGGAAAGAAATCACAAAGGACGACAACTCGATCAATCCAGTGAAAGCTAACTCTCAAAATGAGCAAAAATACATTTTGACAATGTTTCCTTACCCTTCAGGGGCACTTCACATGGGTCATCTTCGAGTTTTTACAATCAGTGACGTGATAAACAGATACAACAAGATGAAAGGTTACAATGTGATACATCCGATGGGATGGGATGCCTTTGGTTTACCTGCTGAAAACGCAGCTATAGAGAGAAATATTGACCCCTCTGTATGGACAGAGACGAATATAGCGAACATGAAAGATCAGATGAAGCTGATGTTGGCAGATTTCTCTTGGGATAGAGAAGTGACTACATGTAGTCCCGACTACTACAAACACACGCAAAAGATTTTCTCATTGTTGTACGAGCATGGTATGGCTTACAAAGCCAAATCAGAGATCAATTGGGATCCAATTGACAAGACAGTATTGGCAAATGAACAAGTGGATGATGAAGGTAAGAGTTGGAGATCTGGTGCAAAAGTAGAGAAGAGATTATTGGAACAATGGTTTTTGAAAATCACCGATTTTGCTCATGATTTGAACCGCGATTTACTGATATTAGACCAGTGGCCAAGCAAAGTCAAGCTGATGCAGAAAAACTGGATTGGTGAAAGTCGAGGTGTTGAGTTGGTCTTCAAATTGGAAAACTCAGATCGGATTGTTAAAACTTTCACAACAAGACCGGATACTATCAAAGCTGTTCAATACATCGCCTTATCTCTTAACCACGATATCGTTCAACAGATTGCTGCCTCTAATCAAGAACTACAAGAATTTATTGTCAGAGCTGAAAACTTGCCAGGAGATTCCAAAGAAGGCTTTGAATTACCATTATTTGCCGTTAATCCATTGAAATCCGGAAAATTACCAGTATTCGTTGCACCTTATGTATTGAGCTCATATGGACATGGAGCAGTCATGGGAGTTCCGGGCCATGATCAAAGAGACTTCGACTTTTGGGAGCAGAATAAAAGAGGTCTCGAAGTGATCAAGGTATACGATGACGTGGAAACAACAAAACCGTATTTGGGAAAGAAAGGTAAATTGAATTCTAATGCTGAAGAATTTGCAGGTTTGACTGCCAAGGAAGCCACTGCCAAAATCACCGATAAATTGATCGGCCTCGATCTTGGAAACCAGACGACTCAATACCGTATTAGAGATTGGTTGATCAGTAGACAACGATATTGGGGTGCACCAATTCCAATAATTTACTGTGAACACTGTGGAGAAGTGCCAGTTCCAGATAAGGATTTGCCAGTAATTTTGCCCAAGTTGGATCTGATAGCTGGGAAAGGTGGTTCTCCACTTCTGCAAATTGATTCTTTCATAAATTGCAAATGTCCTAAATGTAACTCTGACGCCAAGAGAGAAACTGATACAATGGATACGTTCATGGACTCGTCATGGTATTTCATGAGATATTTGGACCCAAAGAATGAAAATCTTCCTTTCAACAAAGACATAAAGTTGCCTGTTGATATGTACATCGGTGGCGTCGAACATGCGATCTTACATTTACTTTACTCCAGATTCATCACCAAATTTTTGACCAAAATTGGACTGTTAAAATCCGACAACTTTGCCGGGGAACCTTTCAAAAAATTGGTGACACAGGGCATGGTCCATGGAAGGACATATACCAATCCACAAAATGGTAGGTTTTTAAAACCTGACGAATTGGATCAACCGAAAGATTTGAAGAAAACGCCGTTGATAATAGCCACCGGTGAAGAGCCGTTGGTTTCATATGAAAAAATGTCAAAATCAAAATATAATGGGGTTGACCCAAGTTCTTGCATAGAGAAGTACGGTGCTGATTCCACAAGAGCCCATGTTTTATTCCAGGCGCCAATTGATGACGTTCTTGAATGGGATGAGTTGAAAATCGTGGGTGTACAACGTTGGTTGAAAAAAGTGTATAGCATCAGTGACACAATTGCTTTGAAGGCAAAAGACACATCATTGCAAAGACCGGAGAAGTACAACGAACATGAGGTTGAGTTACACAACAACCTACAGCAATATATAAAATCTGTGGAAGACTCATTGAGCAAGACTTTGTCATTGAACACTGTCATCTCCGATTATATGAAGTTGACGAATAGTATCTTAACTGCAATTCAAGAAGAAAAAAAAGTGAGCTTGTGTGTTATCAATGATGCATACTTAAAATTGTTGACCATAATCTCACCGGTTCTGCCTACGGTGCTGGAAGAAAGTTATGAAAATTATTGCAATAAGTTGAGCATCAATTGGGAATCAGTATTAACGAGACCATGGCCAAATGTAGAAGGCAAGTTTGAGAGCGCAGCCACCAATTACAGTGTTATGATCAATGGTAAGTTCAAGTTTTTGTTTCAAGGGGATAAAGATTTGTACAAGGACAGTGAGCTATTCAGTAGGAGCATTGTAGCTTCGGAAGAAGGTGCCAAGTTGTTGAAAGACAAGATGATTGTGAAACAAATTTTCAAACCAAAGATGGCTAGTTTTGTCATCAAAAAATGAAAACATGTATTATGGTGATAAAGATAGTACCTGTACATAGAATTATAGAACCAATAGAGCGAAATTTGAAAACAGTTACAGTAATACACATCATTAAAAGAACACCGGTCGTCTGATCAAACAAAAAAGAAAAAAGTATAATACAAATACGAGCATAGCACCATCACCTCTTTGAAGGGTCTGCAATTCTATGGATATGCACATTGACGCTATCGACTTCATCAATACCAGCGATATCCAATGGTGTGATAAAGATTGTTTGTGAAGAAGAGTTTTTGATTTTTTCCAAAATCAATCTCAACGACAAAGTTCTGTTGACTTGGTCCATGAACACATCAAATTCATCCAAACCTCTAATTTTTGTATTCATGAAATCCCAAATTGCCAACAATAAAGAGATTTGTGAGAACGATTTCTCACCACCACTGAAAGATTCAATGTTTCTCAAATTTTCATTCTTCTTCGTAGAAACCATCATGGTCAATTTACCCCTCTCGAAATCAAACAACACTTTACCTTGAAACTGTCTAAGCATTAAAGACTTGTGGAAACTGTCGTTGACTTTGCTGCATATATCAATTCTCATTTGTTCAAATGACATCAATCTGTCGTTCAAAGATTTTTGTAATTCTTCTTTCAAATTGGCAACAGTGGCAATCTTCTCCTGTGCCAGCTTGTAATTAGTTCTGGCCTTGTTGAAGTTATTAGTCACTTCTTCCCTCGTCATACCTAAGTGTCTCTCAAATTCTGTAATTTCTGCTTCAATCTTAGCCTTGTCTCTTTCAATTGACTCCATGCTGTCTTCATCCTTTAAGTCGGCTTCTGATCTTGAACAACACGATTGCGCTTTTTCGATCAAATCGGCAACAACCACTGATTCCGCTTCAACATATTCTTCAAAGTCTGCAATGTATTTGGCTCGCTTATCGATCGAATTTTGATAATGCTTTATAAGATGCATGTTTGAATCCATCTCGTTCTGCAATTCTGTGATCTTATTCGTGAAACGCTTCTCGTCTTCCCTGTAACGACGAACCTTGACAATATCTCGTTTATATTGATCGTGCTTTCCATGAAGTTTACGACGAATTTCTTCCCACTTGTATTGACAATCTATTTTTTGTTGCTCCCTAATTTCATTCTCCCTCTCGATCAGAAAAATTTGCTCATTGAGAGTTTCCAATTTGCCTGTGTCAATTGATTCTTCTAGCTTGTTGCTGATTTCATTAACCGCGCGCTCTCTGTTGGAGATTTTCTTCTTGAAGTCGTTTGTCCTTCTCATTAAATCCAGCTCTTGGCTTTTCTGCTCATCCCGAAGACTTCTCACTTCTGCCTCCAAGTTATGTATATTGTTAACAACTTTATTTACATCTTGCTGCAATCTGTCCATTCTATCTTGTGAAGAACCTTGGGAACCAATCTTTTCCAAGTCGTTTCTGTACAATGTAACATCAATTTGAATACCACCAAAATTGTTCATTTTCACAATGTTACCCGACCTTTGGTCATATGGCACCAAGACACTATTAAGATTATTCCCATTTTTTCTGACAATAATTTCAGCAGTGCGTCTTTCAGTCTCCAAGACAATTCTATTGATGTTGTTTAGGTCTACCAAGAGACACTCAACGAATGGATTGTCAAATGACAAGACATCTTTCACCGTTTTATACTGCGAGCTGACGGACCTCAGGCTGTAATCAAAAATTTCATATTTCTTGGTGATAATATTAGCCTTGTAATGATGTCTTCTGAACAACTGGGACAATCTTTGGAAGTCATGTGGGTTGTGGACAACGAATGATCCCAAAGATCTATTTAAATGCGACTCTAACAAACTGCTCCACTTTTCTTCCCCACCCTTTAAGCTTATGAATTTACCTAAAGGGCCAATCGGTTTTTGATGGTAACCAGCGTCTCTATCAATGTCCTCTAAGATCCTGTAAATCTGCCTTCCAAAAGCATCCAATCTTTTACCTTCGGAGCTCTTCAATTGGTGCAACTGCCTCTCCATATTCTGTCTAATTTTTTTCTCAGAGTCAATCTCCTGACCCAACACTTGCCTACGTTCTGCAAACTTATCACCAATGTTTAACCTCTCCCCTTCAAGCTCGTTTAAATCCTGATTGAGTTTTGTAATTTCCACTTGTAATGCCAGCTTCTCAGAATCTAGCTGCTCATGAGATCCTCCGTTGATCAGATCAATTCTCTTTTGTTCCTCTTCCATCTGTTTACGTAATCTTGGTATCCTTCTTTGATCGGCTTCGATCTCGTTCTCAGTGGAAGTCACGTCAGCTTTGGCATTCTTCATTTCCGTCTCTATCTCTCTAATATGCTGTGCTAAACTCGCTAGCTTAGCTTCTACTTCCTCTTTTGTGGTGTCGAAACCCAAATGGTTCCTCCTCCGCTGTTGTTCATCAGTCGCAATTCCATCATTCAGCAGCTGTTTTTGATCAATGTGGTTCTTTGCACTTTCAATTTCTACTTTGAAGTTTGCAATACCTTCTTGAGCTTTTTCCATTTTCGATTCTTTTTCTTGAACCTGGACCCAAAGATACTTACCCTGATATAAAGTTTTCATATGAATTAACTCACCTTGACTTTCGTATCTATCGAACATTATTTTCGCTTCGGTGTCCACCAGTTTCAACTCTTTTATATCAGCATTCAATTGTATCATTTTTTCGCGTACCTTGGCAAGCTCCAGTTGGGTCTGGTGGTAGTTTTTGATTGTCTCATCAGCTTTAGTTCCCGCCATGAAAAATTTGTACTTCTCTTCATCTGAAGAAGTAGCGATAAACGACTTGGCAGCATCTTGAGTTAATATCGCCATTGGGTTATTTACAGTAATTCCAAAAGCTGCAAGCATCAAGTCCAAGTCCAGTTTCTTGTCAGATATGTGCAGATTTGTCTCTGATTTGATCGAATATTTGTTCACACCTTCAGTTTTCAAGATTCTCTGAACGATGATTCTCTTACCAAAGATCTCCGGCTTGTAACTTCCAGATCCTTCATTTTTAAAAGTTATGGTAATCCTAGAGCTGCTGCAACCGTTTTTAATCAACAGCTTGAGACTTGAGCCTCTATTTGTTTCGTTCAGTTTCGCGCCTAGACCAACTGATATGGCAGTCAATATAGCACTTTTACCACTTCCGTTGTGGCCTATGATAAAATTGATTCGAGGACCCAATTCAACTTCAAAGTGGCCGTGGCACATGAAATTAGATAACTCAATCTTTTCTATGATCCCTGATGTGGCTGGCTTATTCAACTGCAATTCGTCTTCTTCCGAATCTGAACCAAGCAGCTCCACTTCAATTCTTTGTCTTTTTCTTCCCTCTGTCACAATGTTCAGTTGTGTGAACTCTGCTAGCACTCCATCTCCATTGTTAGAGTCATCCCCTGGAGTTTCTGGAGTGAGAACCCCGTTGTCTAAAGGATGTTTCTTCATGAAGTCTCGGGTCGATAGCACTTCCCTGATATGAATTGCAGGCGCGCTTTTTTCTAATTTTTATTTTCCCATCAATCGTCTTTGACTTACTTTAAATGGCAATCGGGGGCTGGATACCAGCTTAAATTGGAAGTAATGGACTACAACCAGGGTCAACCTAACTACACACCATTCATTCTCCATCTCATCGAGGTGCTTTCTATTTTCAGCCTTTGGTAGAGATAACACCCCAAATGGTTTTTTTGGTGATTTGCGTCAAAATCACTTGTCCTCATTTATATTTTTAGTCAATCTATCACCTTCTTTGGTGTACACTTTAGTCTGTTACAAAATTAATTGATTCCAATTCTTTCAAAATGACAAGCTCTCAGATAGGTCCGCTCAAATGGCCGAACTGTGTCCCGGAATATTCCTGTGCTCAAAATTTGACTGATGTTTTCGGCGTCGGATGCTGGAAGTGTAATTGTCACAACCCAAAATTATTACCGTAATACCTCATGATCCGAATACGGGATAGAAAGTAGTAGATGAAGGAAGTGTGTAAGGATGAGGTTTACATCCGTGATAGTAAAACTTCAGATATCTTATAATGTCCTTCGAGTCCATCACCTTCAAGTCGGGAGCATTTAATGACTATACGGAGCAGGATGTTCAAGCTTATCAGGGGTTCTCACGCAGAGCTGATGAAGAAATCTACAATTTAGCAAAACAAGTGGCATATCTGAGCGATAACAATCACTCTCTCATTTGTCTCGACACGGTATCAAAGAAGGGAGGGTTGTGCCAAATTTGTCCCACTCATTGGTGAAAACTTTGACATCATTGTCAGATGTTCCCGTTGTCAGCACATTCGAAGAAGGCGTTGTTGATCGAAGGTTGCTTTCATCTTAGCTCAGGTGAGAGCTGAAATACCTTGAAATGCACTCTGTGGCACAATCATGTTTTTCAGTTGGTATTATTTCGTCGGGTGATATCAAAACGCTCCTGATACCAAGCAATTGCATGAGCATAGTGCTTTAATTTGGCTCCACTGCATCTCCTTCCATGTTGTCTCTATTTCCTTGGGTCAAGCATGTATTTCGGGTACCGAAGACATTCGAGCTGATAATAATTTGACTTCAATGTTGAATGTCTCGTCGCTTAGTTTTTGTGGAGTTTTAACTGCATCCAAGTCTACACCAGGCTTGGGCATATACAGAGTTACACCAGTGACATATTTTGTTAGCATTATGTTAGCCAGCGGCGTTGCCTACAGTTCTGTCAAGTACTCTGACACGGAGCAGGCTGTGCCCTTTCGGACTAAGACGCCACTGCACAGTGTTGATGTTGTTCACTTGACTATGCCAAATTGTTTGGGAGATCGCACGCATACGGATGTAGAAATTAGAGTATATTTATCTTCTAAATCGCCATAAACGTTTTCTTGTTAATCCTCTTGTACTAGTTAGTAAGAGTTCCAAAAGCCAAGAGCAGAGTCGGGAATGAAAGAAGTAGCACAGCTGTTACAGCATTCACCGATGAATCTTCTGAGAAAGAAAACGGCATTGAAGAGACCGTTTGAAGACATTTTTTTGTCTGCATCCGGGAGCCATTTAACTTGAGTGTGTGTATTAAAAGAATATAAAACACCGCATACTAATTGTTACAGATAAATACTCCTAAAAGGACTCTATAAAATTCCTTAGATAAATATATTGGTATAATATATATCTAAATACTAGCGAAAACTGACCTTGCCATAATCTATAAAAAACACTGGGTGATTACCTTCAAAAACAAGAATTAAAAGCGGGAAAAAAAAAATTGTCATGTAAATCATTTAAGAGGTAAAAAAATGGTTGGGAAGAGCGACTCATTTTCTAACGTTAGAGACGTGAAAGTTGGGAGAGTTTGATGAGAAAGTTCCATAAACGTCTTTCTCATTCAAGCTAGCCAAATCAAGATTCGATTTTCTTTTCAATGGGTTCTCAGCGGCAACCAAACCAGGCAATGCCGGTAAATTTGTACTACTCAAAGCCTTGAATCTATCGTCTTTTTGTAAAACATCAAACCCGCTGATCATACTCCTCAATGGAGGTAACGCAAAATTGTTACCAGCACCATTACCTTGTTGACCGCTATTGTTAGCGTTGGTATTATTGAGGGAAGGTATGCTGGTCAAACTTGCAACTGGCTTCAAAGTTGGTGATTGAATTGGAGTAGAAAGAGGTGTCTCATTTGGTGTTGAAAAATTGAAAACCAGTTTTGGTTTATTAGTGGTGGTTGCTGAGTTCAACAAGTTTTCAATTGCCAATGATGGTGGCGAGTTTGGACAGGAGTTGGTTGGTGAGTTAGGTCTTGATTTCTTTCTTGGATTCTCTGTCAAATCTAACAACGTACTTCTCGATGATGACTTCGTTAATTGCATCACAGAGTTAGATGGTTGTCTCATTGGGGTCATCCTTTGTAGAGAGGATAACGAAGATAACAACTTGGCGTGTTGCAACGAGGAACTGCTACTGTTATTGTTGTTGTTGTAACCGTTGAAGCTGTTTGCGACGCTCGTACTGGACGAGCTTGGGGACATGAAAGAATGCAAAGAGCTTGATGAATTTGAATGGGATGATAAAGGTGAAGCTTTGGATAGATCGTGTATCGATGAAGATGAATTATATGCTGATAACATTGGTTGAGATTTTTGCATCTGTGACGGAGCTTGTGCTGGTAATTGATAGGTGATATTGGAATGGGCCGGATGATGCGGATCTTGCTGTTGTTGTTGTTGTTGTTGTTGTTGTTGTTGTTGTTGGACTGGAATAAAGCATTGTGGAACTGGTTGTGGGTATATCATATTACCGTTGGCGTCATATGCCACAGGCACATTGTATTGAATGGGTGGTACGGTGACAACTTGAGGTTTGAACGGATGTAAATGCAGAGGTTGATGCTGCTGTTGTTGTTCCATTTGCTGCTTTTCTAACAATTCTTGTTGCAGTTTCTTCTTATTTTTGGATCTTGGCTTTCTCACCGTTGGATTAGTATGTATTCTTAAATGTCTTGTTAATTCATCCGATCTTGAGAATTTCTTTGGACAACCTGGGAAAGTACAAGCATGTGGTTTTTCACCTGTATGAGTTCTGATATGTCTGGTCTGATGTTCTAATCTGTGGAACAGCTTATCACACATAGGACATTGGTATGGGCGTTCTGTCTTCCTTTCACTAGTCAAAACACCCAGATGATCTTGTTCTGGTTGCAGTGGATGCTGCTGTTGCTGTTCTAAAACTTGCATGTTGATCACTTGACGTTGTGCAATGTTGTATCAAAATGAGTATCTAAATTTCTACACAGACTAAGAAATTATAAGAGAATAGGAGTTGTATTTATTATAAATGAAAACTGGCCAAAAATTGTCCACAGGTCAAAAAAAAGAGTAAGTCAGAAAGGGAAGAGAAAAAAAATCATCATCAACATCATACGGACCACAAATTATTTGTGCATGAAGTTTTTCCGTCTGTCACGACAGTGCAGGCCGTACCACCGATTTTCATTCCAGTCTACCAGTGTAAACCTTTTTTTTTCTTGAGACTTCTGCTCTGTCCCACCCTCGGTTCGGTGAGTTTTCTTCCTAAAACGGGCCTTGTTTCTTTTTCACGCCAAAGGCGCAAAGGAAGAGCACTCTATTGAATCTTGTAGTCGCATAATCCGGGGGTTAAGACAATACAGCGGAAGCTAGGCAACTTTGTGCTATTCATGGTAGGGGATATCTGTGTGGTACTCTACTTGAAGCTTCTTCCAGTGACAATCACCCTCTCACTATATTTGCCTATTACGTTTTAACTTAGTGATCGTGATTTGAATTGAAGTTCTTAAAAAGATGGCGTATTTGCTGAGAAAACTTGTAAACCCGATAAATATTAACCCCAGGTCCTAGCGGGTTCAATAACTAGGCCTGTTTGCTGTTTTAAAATTGTTTTCATCCCACAATTTTTTTTTTTTTTGCAATAAGACCGAAGTTTAAATAAAAATAGAAGGCAAAGAGTAACGGGGCTGTTATGAATTAATTTAATCAATTGTACTGTTAAATTTGCAAGATGATGTTAACTTGATCTATTCGTGAAAATAAATAAAGCACGAAGATGAAAGTGACCAGTGATCTATCAATAAGCAGTGCACTAGGACAGCATGATTGTCATTCATATCTGATGAACATAATATGCACATTGGTCCCAATGTGATTTGGTGAAGGAAAAACTTCTAAAGCGGGAAGCTGCCCCTCCACCGGAAAAACTTTTTCGTTTACTACTGCAAAAGTGTCACTGTCACAAGATATCGTTTCTTTTTTTATTATTATCATTATTTCTCTCTGTGTTTTTCGCTTTGTGTTGAAATTTTAATCTGGAGAATTTTGGTTGTCTTGTTTCGGACTGATTGTTGGAGAGTTGAAGAAGCATGATATGTGGGCGACACCCAGAATTCAATAGCACGATTATCAGTTAATTGTGGTTCAAAAAACTAGATCCTTTTTAACGATTAAACGGTTTTACTTGGAATGGCACTCGTCACCTAAACGACTTGTCAACAACTATCTATTCGCAGCGGTTTATTCCTGACAACATCGTCAGTGCTTGTTTCTTTCTTTTCTCTCACTCTGTTAGACAAGGCTCCTAGGACAAGGGAGGTAATATGCTACAAGCCTAGTCTCACCACTTTCCAATGTTTCACCTTCCCCCGGAATAAAACCACGCGGGAAAGTGGTATCAAAACTAAATAAGGAAAATCAATAATGTGGGGCGATCCTCTGTGGGGAATGAGCACAGTTCCCCGTGTGTTTCCCGTTCTCGTTTACAAAAGTGCGCGTAGAGTGGAGTAAACATCACAAATCTGCTAAACCGGTGTACCTATGTGATCATGCGAATCTTATCTTGAGCACATAGCATTGCAATATTCTTAAAACTGGTTTGTATAGATAGAATCAGAGCATGATGTTATCCTATGAACATACTAGTTGTCCGGTTTTTGTCGCTGCGCGCACCCGCCCTTTTTGGTGGAAAGGACGGGGACAATTTCGCTTATATTGGTATTTTACACACGACATTTACGATGCTGCTTTGTAGTGCGATGACATGCAGGTGGACTGAAATGATTGGCAAATCATTGGCAATCACTCTCTGAGAGCTGCCAAAAGGGCTGAATAAAAGTGTGTTAATGAAAGAAAAGCAGAAAGGCTGTAGCTGTGAGAATAATAATTAAATAATTGCTTGCTAAACCTATCGATTTTAGCCCATATTGTCCACGCTATCCTTTTTTGGAAAACACGGGGTCTCCATTGCAGCGCCTACAAACACATTCCCTCGAAGAGCAAGTACCAATTCTTTGCAATTTCTATTTACACTATTTACAACACTCTCATATTTGACCAAATACCGGTCTTTCCAAAGTTTCTATCTCTCTCTTCTCGTAATTATAACGTCTTACCAACTGTGTTTTACCACTGTCTATTGGTTTCAAATATTTCTTCAGCAAATAGTTTTCAGTAGTTAAATCAAAAACCTGTGATGCGTAAATCAAATCTGAAACTTGTTGTCTTTGTTCCTTAGATATGACTGGGCTTTTTGTGTAGAATTTGGTCTTCAAGGTCTCTTTGATCTCATCTTGTCTCGTCGAAAGTTCCGTATCTGTGAGATACTTACGCAATTTGAAATGAGAATCAAATGAAATGCTGGAATCTATCAGCTTCGCAACAGTTTCATATGCAGATATCTTTTCGTTCAACTCTTGTTCTGTTATATCATCTCTTCTTTGTGCCAACTTCAAATCGTATTTGTAGTTGAATGTCGCATAAAATTGTGCATCTTTGATCGACTTACCACCTCTTAAAAATCCATCAATTTTCAAAAGTCTTGTTGCTGCTAAATCCATATCAAGAGAATCTTGAATGTAGTTAGGAACCTCATTTCGAAAAAATTCTAATTTGGTTTGTCTCTTGGATTCACGAGCTTCTGCCTTTGCAACTATAGCTGGAAAAGCTTTGTGCTCTTTTCTTGCCATTCTTGTCTCCTCTTTACCTGCTTTCTGTGGATCTTCCAATAAAACACCACCAAATCTCCTTATGGAAGGTTCAAAGTGTGGTGATGGCAAACTTAACTCCCTCTTCAATGCAACACCGATGAATTTTCTCTTTGGATGGAATGGATCTAAATAATAACGAACCCATCCTGGTTCTGTTGCAAAAATTGTGTGATCCCTTCCAATTCCAACATTCTCACCAGGGTAAAATTTGGTACCACGCTGTCTCATTATAATCTGTCCAGGTTTGACAAACACACCATTTTGTTTCTTAGGTCCCAAACGTCTACCTCTTGAATCTTTCATATGGGTCTTCGAACCAGCTGCTCTCTTTGTGGCAGTACGCACTTGATTGCTTATCACACTGGATGTTATGACTGACGAATAAACAGAGCCCAATCTACTCTTGGTGGCCCTTATCACGCCACTAGAGAAATTGAACAAACTCATAGTTGGTGTAAATGTGATCTCAGTACTTCTCGCTACTTCAAAATGTGTCTGTGTTTTTTTTCGATCTTTTTTCGCTTTCGTCAAAAATTTTCAAAAGTTTAGTTAGTATCACATTTTTAGTTACTTACACACTATCTTTTGGACCTAAGCTTGAAGAGAGACGAAAACAAAAACAACAGACAGAAGAAAAACAGATTGAGATTGATAACAGAGGAGGCTGGAATATAGATACAACATAATGGAGGGACAGTGGGATACAGCGATATCTTCACTTCAAGATATATTCAATGCCAATGAGGCAATCTCTTTGGACCCAATATACGACAGATCTCATCTCGCTGATCTGTCAGAGGATGAGCTAATCGAGTTGAAAACAAAGATCATACAGCATCAAGAAAACTTGGAGAAATCCCAAAGAATTTTAGAGACACTGCTTGAAAATACAAACGCATTGTTTAAATTCCAATCACAAAGTTCCAAAGGGCCAGCTGCCTCTAAGATTAACAAATCGACAACCGCTGGTAAGGTTGCTGCAGCAACTGCTGCTAGTTCAAGTTCTACCTCGACTCCATCGAAACAAAAGAGAGGTAAAAGGTATGTGTACCCCATCTTTACAGTAAAAAATGATTGTTTTTTTCAACTAACCTTACACAAATAGCTATCATCAAAGTATCTATAACTCTTCCGAACCTATAATACCGGGTAGTGAAGTGGCGTACAAGTTACGTCAACGAGGACTGGAACTAGAATGGATTCAATGTGAAGTCACCAAGATAGTGTCCGAGATAAAATTCGAGGTCAGAGATCCAGAACCCGATGAAAACAACAACCCTGGTCAAACATATAAAGCAACTTGGAAGGACATCATTCTATTGCCTTTGAAAAGTGAGGCTTCCAGCTTGATAAACTATCCATATGGTACGAAAGTATTGGCCAGATACCCTGAAACTACGACATTTTATCCAGCCGAAGTAATAGGTACAAAACGGGATGGGCGGTGTAGGTTGAGATTTGATGGTGAAGAAGAAGAAGGCAAAGAGACGGAGGTGGAGAGAAGATTGGTGGTGCCATACCCCAAATAAATGGATTAAATATGTATATTAATAAAATCAACAACATTAAATTGCCGCATGGGGAAGTCTACGATTCCTATTTGTAGCACTCTGTATAAAAAATTTTATCGACAAAAATTGGCAAGGAGGTCGAGAAGGAAAAGGATCGAAAAAATAGAATACATTGGAAACAAAACTGTTGTAACAAAGACAAACTGTTGTTTAATAAATAGTAATTTTACGATGGTTGTTGAAGACATGGAAATTGACGATTATACGAGGGTATGTCAGAGTTAGCTGAGATTTGGTTTTAGTGTTGATCAATTGGTTAATTGTTTTTTACGTCATTCGGTTATCATGCTAGATACACAGATCCCTAGAAATATTGTAACAAACATAAATGTGGTGGCAGATTTACTAACATTCACAGGAACGTTCTCGCTCACCTCCAAGAAGAACAAGATCAAGATCCCCATCCAGAAGGGAAAGATCACCACCACGTCGTAGTTATGATCGTGGAGGGGACCGCGGAGGAGATCGTAGACCTTATAGGTCTTCCTATGGAGGAGATCGTTACAGAGATTCAAGAGACTCCAGAGACTCCAGAGATAGATATCCAAGAGGAGGAGGTGATGATTTCAGAAGACCTGAAAGAAATCATGATAACAGTGTCTTTGTCGGAAACTTACCTTTCAACTGTCAATGGTACGAATTAAAAGACCATTTCAAATCGATTGGTGACATCGTTAGAGCAGACATTGTCATGAGCCAAGGTAGATCTAAGGGTATGGGTACGGTAGAGTTCAGAAGTAAAGAAGATGTTGGCAGAGCCATTGATTCGATGAACCACTCAAACTTCTTGAGCCGTGAAATATTTGTCAGACAAGACTATCCACCTCCAGGAGGAGATAGACCACCTCCAAGATATGAAGAAAGAAGACCAAGATATGAAGACAGAAGGGATGACAGAAGACCAAGATATGAAGAAAGAAAACCTTTTGAAAGACGTGCCCCAGCACCAGAAGGTTGTGAAATCTTTGTCGGTAACTTACCTTTCAGAACTAACTGGCAAGATTTGAAAGACTTGTTCAGAAACGTTGGTGATGTTGTCCGTGCCGACGTCAGACAAGATGATCGTGGTAGGTCTAAGGGATTCGGTACAGTTGTTTTCTCCAATAAGGAAGATGCTCAAAAGGCCATTGACACTTATAACCAGTACGACTTGGACGGAAGAAAAATTGATATCAGAGAAGGTAAGACATTTGGTAGCAGACCACTGGTTGATGAGCCAGTCAACAAAAACACACTGTTCACCGATGGTGTTACTGGTGGTGGGGAAGATGCAAGCGAAACCATTTTTGCCGATAACTTACCATTTGCTACTGCCAACGAAGATTTGTTTGATTTGTTCGAAACTGTTGGTAAAGTTGAAAAGCTGGAGATCAAATACGCACATGATGGAAGATCTTCAGGTTCAGCCGTTGTCAAATTTTCCCATGCAGATGAAGCTGCTGCTGCTATTGAAAAATTGAATAATTACGAATACGGTAACAGACCATTGAGA
The DNA here is from genome assembly GCA_030567755.1 of Nakazawaea pomicola. NCBI lineage: Eukaryota > Fungi > Ascomycota > Pichiomycetes > Alaninales > Pachysolenaceae > Nakazawaea > Nakazawaea pomicola. The sequence goes on along the minus strand of JAJLSS010000036.1, from coordinate 29,365 downwards.
TTATCATTTGCTCTTTATCCATCTACCGATGCTTCTGCTCCTGCTGCTCCTGCCGCTGATGATGTCGAAGTCGAAACCTCAGATGTTTCTGTACCAGTAACTGCCGACCAACAACCAGAATCTATCGAGGAAGATCAACAACCTACTGAGATTGAAACTGAGCAATAAGCTGGTTGACAGTTGAGTGCAGTTGGATTGAAAACTTTTTAAATAAATGTATTATACAAACAAACAAAAACGAAATATTTTGATGTGCTTTTTAGATAGTCTCCCTTCATCTGAATTCAAGGTGTGTATCGAGTTGTGTAGCTTACGTATTTAGCTCAATCGTTTGTACCAATGTTTATATAGTGATTAGGCGAAATTGTAGCGAACTTCACCGCAGATTGTTTTGGTGAAAAAAAATGACTTTTGGACAGGGGCAGTTGTCTGGGAACTTGACACTTTATATACCATGTCCCAGGAACAGAGCACAGAAGAAGCTCCAGCCAACGCTCCAGAGAGATCAAATATCTACTATTTCTTGATCACTGTAATATGTGTGCTACCGCTAGTCTTCTGGCGTGGACATATCAATTCTGCGAAAAGTGACATCACCGAGATCCCGACACAAGATAGCAAAATCTTTGAGATACGGCAAGAACTCTATAACCACAATTACCAACGTGCAAATGCCACCTTTTTGACTTTGTGCCGTAATGAGGAGCTTTACTATATGGCACAAACGGTGCAAAATTTTCAAGACAGGTTCAACGATAGGTTTAATTATGATTGGGTCTTTCTCAACGATGTACCGTTCACCGATGAGTTTAAAAATTTGATGCAGAATTTAGTCAGTGGCGAACTGAAATTTGGAATTGTTCCCAGGGAGCACTGGGGAGTCCCGGACCATATAGATTTGGCAAAGATGGACCAGTCAATGTCGCTGCTATTAAAGGAAAAAGAGTTCGATGACGTGAACGGAGTCAGTATACCCTATGCCAATAGCACAAGTTATAGAAACATGTGTCGTTTCCAGTCAGGGAAATTTTACAAACACGAGTTGTTACTGAGTTACAAGTATTATTGGAGGGTGGAGCCTCATGTGAAGTTGTACTGTGATATCACACAAGATCTTTTCCAGTATATGCAACAGAACAAGAAGCAATATGGGTTTACGATATCGATCTTTGAATTTAAGAAAACCATTCCGACTTTGTTCAAGACAGTGAAATCATATCTACTGGAAAAGGGGCTCCTTTCGTTGTTAACTTCTTCCGAAAACTTGTCTAGTTTCATATATGATGAGGACTTGGACGATTACACACTATGCCATTTTTGGTCGAATTTTGAGATAGCAGATCTCGATTTTTTTAGATCACTGCAGTACAATGATTTCTTCGATTATCTCGACGCATCTGGAGGCTTTTATTACGAGCGATGGGGGGATCTGCCAGTGCATTCCATAGCCGCCTCGTTGTTCTTATCAAAGGATCTGTTCCAATGGTTTGACAATGTCGGGTATTCGCACCCGCCGTATACACAGTGTCCAAAAACTGGATTTATGGAGAACAATTGTGTGTGTGATCCTGTGACAGATTTCAGTTTCAACTTGTACAGTTGTACCGGCTTGTATCTTGATGTGATCAGGTCTTGATCTGTTTTGTTGTGTTGTGTTGTGTTGTGTGTCTTTTTCGATTTGATAGATTTTTGTATGTGCATAGTTAGTTCAAGCGGGACAAAAAATGCTAAGAAAAAAGAGATCTACACTGTAAATAAATTTCTGAAAGAAGTCTTGAAAAACAACACTCAACAGAGAGCAAGACGAGTGAGTGTTGGAAGAAAACAAGATGAAACGGGTCTCGAAAGTGTTCAAGAGACAGAGCATACGAGTGGTCTCGGTGCTGGTGATAACGTTCTTCTTGGTGGTGTTTGTGTTGGTGCATCAGTATAATGTCAATGTCAGATCGACAAAGAGATCCAAGAAATTTGGTACATCGTCATCATCTTCATCTAGGAGAAAAGGTGCAGTGACATTTGCAGACTTGTATTCAAACCAGTTGAGTCATCAAAGGCAAGAAGAGCTGCGTTTCCAACGTCAACTGAACAAGGATCAAGACTTGATTTCTTCAAAACTTTCAGAAAACCAAGAAAAGTTGAAATTGATAAATGAGAATCCAGAAAATGACAAGACCGGTTCACGTATTAAGAAACTGCAAGATTTTTATACAACGGTGTTTGACATCCTCAGTAAAGGTAAGCCACAATTGAACCCGTTGACCACTTATAAAAGTGAAGAGAGAATTTATCATGCTGGTTATGAAGGACTTTCAACTGGTCCAGTTTTCACCGAGGATTATCTTTACCAATTCTTACAATTGACCGAAGACGAGGTACAATCTTTACAAAACTCGCATCAGTACGTTGTTGAGAATTTACCATCCGAATATCCTCAAGGGTTATACAAGGGGAATGGAATCGTGTACGTTGGTGGTGGTAAATTCAATTGGTTGCTGTTGTTATCAATAAAGACATTAAGATCAATCGGGTCCGAGTTACCTGTTGAAGTTTTGATACCAACGATTGAAGAATACGAAGTTGATCTTTGTGGTCGTGTTTTCCCACTGTTGAACGCACGTTGTATATTGATTGCCAAAGAGTTGGGTAACAAGATAACGCTGAAGAATCCATTTTACGGGTATCAGTACAAGTCATTACTGTTGATAACATCGAGTTTTGAGAATGTGTTATTATTGGACAGTGACAATATTCCAGTGCATGCACCTGATCATTTGTTCGATTCTAACCCATTCAAGACAAAAGGATTGATTGTTTGGCCCGATTTTTGGAAAAGGGCCACGTCTCCATATTTTTATAAGATCGCATCACAGGAGATTGGTACTGAAAGAGTGAGGTTTGGGTATAACAATTATGGAACTTTTGAGCCAAACAATGTTAATAATGAAGATGTGTCATTGCACGATCGTGCAGGAACCATACCGGATCCGACGTGTGAATCTGGTCAATTGATGATTTCCAAGAAGACGCATTCTAAGCTGTTATTCTTGGCGTTGTATTACAATTTATTCGGACCGGATTATTACTATCCATTATTTTCGCAAGGCTCTGATGGTGAAGGTGATAAGGAGACATTTTTGGCAAGTGCCGTTGTATTGAACAATGATTATTACCAAGTGAACAAATTTTTGAATGCTTTTGGTTATTTTGACCTTGATGGGGATTTCATCGGTACTGGAATGGGTCAATATGATCCAGTGGAGGATTTTCTGGTCTTGAATAGGAACTTGAAATTGGTGACCGATGACTCCCTTCCAGATGTCACAAAGCCACGGATCATGTTTGTCCATGCCAACTTCCCGAAATTAAACCCATGGGATTTGAAATTGACCAAGAAAATCTTTGACAAAGAAGGTGGACGTGTAAGATTGTACGGTACAGGGATGGCCAAGAGGTTAGGTTATGATTTTGAATTGTTACAATGGCAAAATATGAGATTTTTGATATGTGAGTTGAAATTGGAGTTGGATACATTTGTGGATGTGAAGCATGATGAATTATGCGATGAAATCGTGGCACAAGTTGAGCATTTGGAAAGCTCCATACACACTTTGGAGACAGATTCCATCTTTTAGGAGATGGATGTATATTCATTCACCTTCTTGTTCTCAGTTATTGATTAAATCTAAGTTGTACTAGATGAAGACTTACGACGTAGTAATGTAGACCTAAATAAAGACGTTGGACAAGAGAAAATATAGATTAACTAAAGGGCCCTGGTAAAGTACACATTATCAAAAAGTGGAAAAGTAAATAAATAGCGCCTGGTAAGTAGCAAAGATCATTGGTTGTATTGATACCCGGTTGCCGATGTTGGATAAAAAGCGGTTTCTGGGAATCTCGAGTGATGTTGTAGAGAAGGAGGATGTGGATGTGAGAACGGTGCAGATGCCGCTGTTGTTGCCCCTGTCGCTGTTGTCGCTGTTGTTGATGTTGGGACAGTATTATTAGACAGTGGGTTATTTATGAAAGATGAAGAAGAAGCTGGGGATTTTTGATCCAGAGATGGGGTGGAGCCGGTTGAAGAGCCGGGTTTGGTGTTGATGGTACCGGTGGCACTAGTGGGGGATGAATTGCTTGGTGAATCTTTGTTTTTCATGAACAGTTTTAAATATTCATCTGTGATACCAAATGATTCTGGATTTTGCCAAAATAACATCCTTGTTATCTCTTGTAACTCTTTATCTGTGAAATTTTTACCGGTAGATTTGTGTAATTCTTTTGAAATAAATCTCCATTTTTCAACTTCTCCTTCATCTATAATATTCTGTAACGACATGATATCTTGCAGATCACATTCTGAAGTTCCACCACCTTGTTGGCCAATTAAGACTTGATACCTATTTCTTGCCAGTAAAAAAGATCCAACTCCGGTGATATCGGCAATTGCAACCCATGATCTACCCAATTTTTTCAATTGCACAATCATCTCATCTTGTTCTTTTGTATATTTAGATCTTCGACGCAGTCTCTTTGGTTGATTTTGTGATAAAGATTCTGGCCTTATTGTTGCCAAGGATAATGGTGGATGTGGTAATACAACTGATAATTTTTCTATCAATGGAGATGGTTTAACTTGTTGGTATAGCTGGGGCACGTATTGTTGTTGATGTTGTTGTACTTGGGAAGGTTGTTGTTGTTGTACTTGTGGAGGTTGAAGTATCTGTTGGGGTTGGGGTATTTGCTGTGGTTGATAGATCAGCTGTTGCAGTTGATATTGGTTCTGGAACAGCAGTTGTTGTTGTTGTTGTTGTTGTTGTTGTTGTTGTTGGTAGTAGTAGATATCGTAAGGTTCGTTGGTTGATGGAGTGAATACTTGTTGTTGTGGTTGTTGTTGTTGTGGTTGTTGGTTGTATTGCAGATATTCAAACATTCTTTGTTGTGGTTGTGATTGTGGTTGTAAAGAAGTGGAGGAGGAGTGGTGATGATGATGGGGATGGTATTGGGTCAGTTGTGAGTAGTTCATCATAATATGGCTGTGTCTTCTTGTCTTTGATATGGATGGATATCCGATGTAATATGGTGTAAAATATAATTATCTCCCTTTAAAGATTTTTCTATTTTATTTTATTTTCTATTTTATTTATTTTATTTTATTTTAATTTTCAATTTTCAATTTTCCACATACAACAAACAGAAATTAAACACTATTGTCATTTCTAACAAACCGAACAGAATTTTGAAAGCAAAAAATAAAAAATAAAATCAGCTGTTTTTTTTTTTTTTTGTGGTTTTATGTTTTTTTCGCGCGTTAAACAAACAAACAGACAGAATCTGAATCTGAACCTGAATCTGGATTAAGTCAATCAAATCAATTGGGGGTTACACTACTTGAATCTCATCCGAAGACATATACTTCCACAAATAAAGTATGAATCAAAGACCACGCCGTCTAATGATAACTATAAATCACCCTTCTTTGTACTGGTTGATTGACACACAAGTGACTAACTAATCTTAACCTCGCTGTACCCGAAAATAAAGATTTATGCATTCTCTTTCGCGCTCAGGCTTACTTACATGCCTTGATGCACTTGAGAAGAAGAGACCAAAGGAAAAAAAAAAAAACGTATTTCAGTGGACTAAGCGGGGGTCGAACCCGCGACCTCCCCCACCTGAAGGGGACGTGATAACCTCTACACCATAAGCCCATGAAAAACGAAGTGGTTTCAAGATTTTGTCTACATACTCTGGTCTAGAGCATGAGAAAACAGGGGCTGTCTGGGAAAACTACTAACCTCTCCTCTTGTGTAGTCTAGGTTTATTATATAGTTTGGTGAAGCCTATACGGTGAATCCTGTAATAAACACTTTAAATATCAATATCGGGAGAATTTCCACTCGAAAACAACGATAACGTCTTTATAAATAGTCTTACATTTCGAATTTTGTAATTCAAAGGGGCAAAGACAAATGAAGAAATCTTTGATGTCCTCAAAATTTTGATCAAAAGGTCTGGACCGTTCTTTTTTTGCCATATTCCAAGTGTTTTTTGAATCGTCTTCGGTCCGGAGACCTAGCGAACTAAATTTTTGCTTAACCCAGGTTTATTTTGTGTAGTCAGGGAAGATAGATGATGCCAATCTTGTGATAAACCCTTTATATACTCAATAAATGATGGGAAATGTTTATATATTTTATAATTTGTCACAGATCATTTCTTTTTTTTTTTTTTCAAATCGTAGAGTCTATTATAACAATTTAACTATCACTTTTAATAGCTATATTGAATGAAGATAATTAAACACTGTTGACAGCGTTTGTTCAGTTGGGAGACCTGAAGAGATCTGCCTTCTATTAAGCACTTTAAATATCAGACACCAGAATTTTTTGATACTGTAAAAGAATTCAATAGAAGTATGGTCATGGATAAATCCATGGGACTTCTCCGAAGGGAAAAGCAAAGGTAAATCATTTTCAAAGTTGCCCTAGCAATAGTAGAAAAACTTGAAGGCTGACAGAGTAAGTTCTGATCAGTGTCTTTAGTCGACTCATGTATACCTCTTTCGTCCTTTCAGAGCAATTTTTCCCCTTTCATTTTTTTTCCTCAAAGGGGGTTTATTTAGTCCCATTTCTGGTATCTTCGCAATTTCATTCCTCAAGTCAATTTTTCGGTGCTCGAGATTCCAAGTGTCCATTGCAAGTTCACATCTATGATTTAAGTGTTTGATAAAGGGTCGATCTTGTATGTGGGGCTTGTCTATTTAAATCAAACCTAGACAGAACAAACAAAATTGGCAAAAATCCTCTTTACGCAAACTGAAGATAGCTTATCATGACACTATTGAACAATAATAAAGCCAATGGCGCAGCAGCACTGTGGCCTGGAAAAAACGTGTGTATTTTGTGTTACTACCAGATGAGGAAGCTACCCCAGCTTAGCAAATAACTAATTATTAGATGGACCACCAAGTATGGCTTATAAATCCCTAACTCGTAACAAATTGCAAATTACTCTTCAAATTGTTCAAATTGGACATCTGTTTCAGATCTTCTACATTCATAATATTTTCTCCTCCTTGGTGAAGGTACTGACCATTTCATTTTTTTCCCTTTCATGAAGAGCATTCGTGTAATATGTGTGTCCCCATAGAAAACCAAATTCATTATACGTTGGAATTTCGAACGGCCTTTTCTTTCTTTTATTCTTTACATTTCGAAAGACTTCACTGCTTATTCATGCTGAGGTGATAAATATTGGGAGACTTCGAGTTCTCTGACTCAAGTCTGGCATTGTGAAGCATTCTTTGTTAATAACATATTCGCTTTGCAATTACTGAAATACCAATATTATCGGCATACATCGAATAAAGTTACAATAATCAAACGGCGCCATCAAGAATAAGTACTTTTTGGATCTCAAGTTTATTGGCACAACAAAAGTTATGTAACCTTCAAGTCTTTTATAAGTACCAGAACACTCATCTGCCTAAGCTCATACTATCGATGTTGGTAAATATGAGGTGAATCGAGCTACAAGTTAAAGATACAAATTGACTCAATGAGGAAGAAGAAAACGATTACAGTAGTGAGTTAGAAACACACACATATGTATGTATATAAAGACAGGAAAACACAACAACACCCCGGAAGATTGAATCACAAAAAATAAAACCAGCCAAAACACAAATACCATGCTCACACTAAGAGCTATAACAATAAATCAAAAAAAAAAAACACACACACACACACAAGAACCGATAACTTATATCAATTATAGTCATCATCAAAACAATACATCTTAACTTCTCCATTTTCCAAACCATATGCAAATCTCGAATCACCAATTCCACAACATGAAACACTTTCCGAATTATTGGCAAATGTATGAATACATTTACCATTTTGTAAATCCCAAATTTTAACTAATCTATCATGCAGACCACTTATAATACGGAAAGTATCAGCACTGATAGACCAAACACCTTCGATATGTCCAAATTGAGTCCGGATACATTTCCCAGATTGCACATCCCATAATTTAATCGTATTATCCAACGACGAAGTTAACAAATGGGTAGGATAATTGGGATTCGGTGGTAATGGAGTCAATTCACCTTCCACATTTTCCTCATTGGAATTCAAATTGATCGATTGATCATTACAATCATCATTATCACTACCACAATCTTCAGCAACTTCCATCTTAATACTCAATGGGATAACGCATTGTACTTGTCCAATATGACCATTTGATTGCGTACCAAACACTCTAAGACATTCATGACTGTTTAAATCCCACATTCTAATCGTGGTATCATCCGAGGCACTGAAAACAGTATTGGATTTATGATGAATCTTAACACAGTTGACCCAATCGGTATGGCCTCTCAATGTGAAACAAGTTCTGCTATCAACATGCCAAACTTTAACCGTGTGATCAGCGCTTCCAGAAACAATGGTCTTATTATGAAAATCAACTGAAGATACTGATTTTTCATGACCACGATAAGTTGAAATGCATTCTCCAGTGTGATAATTCCAAATTTTCATCGTTGAATCCAATCCACCGGTAATCAATTTTTGATCGTCAAACAGTAATGACCTTACACCCTTGCTATGTCCTTGTAAAGTCCTAATTAACTTCCCAGTATGACAATTCCAGATTTTCAAAGTGGTATCATAAGAACCAGTGATCATTATATCGTTGTTGAACTGCAAACACGTTACACCATCGGTGTGACCTTTAAAATTCATAATCTTGTAGATACCACGACGCCAGTTTCTTTCGACGGTGAATCTTTCACTGTAAACTGCTTTCCATGGTCTTTTTTGTCTTTTAACATTGGTATCCTTCTTTCTCGTTATAACTGCGGTAGCTAGATTTGGTGCCGATGTATTACTGGAATCACCACCAGTTAAAACTTTTGTTTCTTCCGAACCATCGCCATCTTCAACTTCTTCGATCTTTCTCTTCTTTTCGATGTTGGCATTATATTCCCTTGCCCTCTTCATATGCATTAAAGGTAATCCCCAACCACAATTAGGACATTTTCTATCAATGTGTTGTTCACACATGTGATGCCAAACACGATCATCATCTGCCAATGACTTCCATCTCTTGTTAACTTGAGCTGCATTGCACAAGGATGAACAATCCAAATAACATAATATTTTTAATGATAATTCATATGGTAAATTTCCAATAAAGTCAATCTTAATCAAACTAGAGACTTCTTGGGATATGAGCGATAATTGTGGGAAACAACATTGAGATAGCAACCCTTGTAAGATCAAAGAACGATGTTGTCTTGGAGCAGCGCTAAAGATAGACCAAACATGGCTTATCACCTCCTGGTCATTTCTCGGGAGTTTTTCGAGTTGTTTTTGGATTTGACTCATCTTGATTTCATCACTTGACTTGTTGCACTGTATATCTGGATTATGTCTATAGCAAAATTTATGGAAGTTGTCCCTAGGTATTTGATTAGCTATATGTTTTGTTAAAAAGGGTGTGACGATTGATTTCTCTTCTTCGTCTCTGTGCTGTTGTTGATCTTGTTGTTGTGTGATGCCACTTGATGATGATGATGAAGAAGAAGATTGCTGTGGTTGATCTTGGTTGATTTGCGCCTCCCTTTGGCGTTGTGGGTGTGGATTTTGATGTTGTTGAAACAGGAGTTGTGCTGTTGAAAAGGTTGAATTTTGGAGGATCTTATTGAACTCTGTCTCGACAGAGTCATTTTTGATCTCACACACTTCATTCAATATGTTCATCTTGGTATAAGCTGATCACAAAATGAAGCTAAGATGAGTTTGAAAAGAATGAATAACGCCGCTTGGATTTGTTTTATAACGTAATATGTAACAAGTGTGGGTTTTCAGAAACTAAGTGTGGTTTTTCTTCTTCTTCTTCTTCTTCTTATTATTTTTTTGATTTCCTTCGTTATGTAAAAAAGAAAAAAATTAGCTGCCACACTTTTTCTCGAAGAGTAGTGTATGTGGGTATCAATACTGGCCACGACACACATTAACAAGAGATACAGTCACTAGAGTCGGACGAAACAAGACAAGACAAGACAAGACAAGACAAGACACCAAATAGCTATCTCATAATCGATATGACACTCATATAGAAGGATCAAACTGCAAAACCTGGTGGTATTATCCATCACAGAGAGACGAAATAGAGGGAAAGTATTTAGACCCATGCACGTGATATTAACAATCTGCGATGAGATCAAAAGTTTTTAGTCATGACGCTTGTATTTTATACATACATACACAAGTTTGACCAAAGACATGTCAAAAAACCACACCCTAGATAGAAGCAAACCAAACAAGATAAACATACACAACAAAGCAATATAAAAGTATGAAGCAAATTGATATAAAGTGAACAGTAATATTGAAATAAAACATGTGAATCTAACGGTAAATAGTAAAAATTAAAAGTAAAGGTGAAAAAAAAAAAAATGAAAACAACGTAATCAGAGTAGAAATGATATTCAAAGTATGACAGACACATATCAACGCTGTACACCAGCACCACCAAGGCCACCAGCACCAACGGGAATCTCCTTCTTATTCTTACGCCTTCCTAATATTGTTGAGCCATCCATGTTCAAATCAAACAAATTTGTCGCATTGGCATCCTTCATCACTTGCTCTTGTTCTCTCTTTTTACTGTTGCTCGTTATTGTATAATTGCCCTCGTCGCCATCTTCGTCATCGTCATCTTCTTCCATGATCAGATCTTCAGTTTGAGTTGTTGTCAGTTTCAGTAATTCACCTTCTTCGTATTTCCTATGCACTGCATTGGAAACGTCAAATGCATCTCTTAACAGTACTGCAGCTGGTGAATACAATGAGGCACTGTTTTGGTTTTGTTGAAATTTGGAAATCAATGGGTTTTTCTTCTTTTGTGTTATTGGGGTGTATAATTGGTACGAGGATTTTTGCTTCTTGTTCAATTGAGCTGCAGATGCTGCAGAATCAGACAGAGCTTCATTGTGCTTTTGTTCTTCGACTTGTGACTTGGTTTGTAATTCATATCTCTTGCACTTGTAAACATAATTCAAGATCCATGGATCGTTCAAAAAATCATCAATAGTATATCTTTGTCTTGGATCCACGGTTAACAATTTGGAAACACAATTTTTGGCACCGTATGAAATTTCATCCCACCACGGTTGTAAAAATTGGAATTGACCTCTTGCCACTTTCTCTGTCAATGTTTCAATTCTCTCATCGTAAAAAGGTGGGAACCCACATAACAAGGTATAAAGAATACAACCAATCCCCCACATATCAACTTGTCTTGAGTAACGTTCATCTCTAACAATTTCCGGTGCTGTGTAACCAATGGTACCTACCGGTGTCTTGGTATTCAGTTCCCAAATTTGTTTGGACAATCCAAAATCGGCCAATTTCACTATACCGATTCCACCACCACCAACGTTGTAGATGAATTCACCTTCATCTTGCTTCGAATTAGAATCATCACTCTTTCTATACTTGACCTTCTTGGATGCAATAAAATCTATTGGCTCAAATAATAGATTTTCTGGTTTGATATCTCTGTGGACGACACCAACTTCATCATGCAAGTAGCGGATAGCATTTGCCAATTGTAATACAACATGTCTTGCTAAATCTTCGCTGAAATAGGTGTATTTGACAATCTCTGAAAATATCTCACCTCCACTGACCAATTCTTGGACAATAAAATAATATTCTGGAGATTCGTGGAATTTAATGAATTTGACAACATTTGGATGATCTAATTGTCTCATTATTGTAACTTCTTTTAACACCAACAGTTGCTGTTTTTTATCCATCTGGTATTTTCTTATTATCTTGACAGCAACCAATTCATCAGTTCTTATATCTCTAGCCTTATTCACAATACTGAAAGCACCTTCACCCATCTTGTCTAACATTTCGTATTCAGGCAAATCCGGGTATTGAGCGGTTTTACTTGCAGCTTCCCTCTTCTTACGTTCTTCTTCAACGAGTTCATTCGCATATTGTGAGTACTGCAGTTCTTTCTCCTTACGTCTTTGCTCTTTCCTCAGATGGTCATCTTCCAGTCTTAAAGCGCTTAGTTTTTCTTCCTCCTCTATAGTTAAATAGACTTTGTCATGTGGTTGTTGTAGTAATTGTTGCTCGGTAGAAGTGGATGGGGTGGAATTAAAGCTGAGAAAGTCGCTAGATTGGTACTGTTGCTGATCATGGGCTTGTTTGCCATGTCTGATAAAATTCTTCAAATTCTGGAAGGCAGAGGACACCATTTGGTTAGTATTGACTCTAGTAAGAGCTATCTATCTATCTATCCTCTGTTTAGTGAGTTATCTATAAGTTGTTGCTCAAAAGGTTTCTTGCACAAAATATGATTTTTTTTCCTATGAAAGAAAATCTCTCTCTAAAAGATTTTTCTTTTTTGACGATGATGACAATGCCTGCACGCATAATAAATAAATACTGTCACCAAAATTGAAAGCAGCAATCGGTCATGACACTACTAAGCTAACAGCAACAACAAACGATACTATACTATACTATGATATGAGATGATATGATGTGGTATATTACTTACTTCAAACATTGTGATCTATGAATTATTTGTGGTATATATATAATTGGATGTATATGATACTTTTGATGTATTTATTTTAATTTGATTGAAAATGTGTGTCTCTGAAATTCTTGTTGTCTGAAAAAATTCGGTGACGCGGTGCTTTAAATAGGCGGTATTGGCGGAGGAAATCAACTTTTTTTTTTTTTGTTCCCTTCAACAATTGTGAGTGGTTGCTTCTTGGCCTGGGTATGAATGGTATAAGAACGTGTAATCCAGTAATTTTTATTATGTATTGTGTATATCTGTGATACAATATGATCTAATGGAACTCAGGAAATTGTTATATAAATACGGATTTGTAAAGAACTTTATTTAAATACAAACACACATATAATTGCAACAACAACAACAACAACAAGAAGTGATGCCTGGCGAACTGACTGAGTGGAAATTATAATAGCGACAGGGAAGAAAAGAAGAAAAGTAAACATAATCTTATTGTTCATTCTACAAGACCATCCTTAAGTTCCAATTGTATCAACCTTTGCCAGCCCCCAATCGATACATCTATTTGTTGTCTTAAGTTGCTGTCAAGAAGAGAGCTCACGACAACAAGATCTGTAGGCTGTGTGCTTAGTAGTTGAAATAAAAGTCTTTACTTTATCTGGCAATTTATTAGATAAGCTGACGCTCGCCCACCCACTCACTCACTCACTCACTCCAATTCTTTCCCTCTTTACAATTTTGGTTATATGTCCGTGTCATATAGAGTTATAATCTCTGTCGCGGCGGTACAACTTTGTACTTTTTTGTAAAGAAAAAGAGATGTGCGGTGTATATATAGGAGCATTGCAGACAGAGACACAGACACAAAGTTATTGTAACCGAGACACGCTCATATTTTCTTTTTTCAATAGTATCTCCTACACGGTGTCGATGACAATAAACCAAACATTACATCAGTAATAGATGATTCTTACAACAGCGGCACACATGTTTCATATCTTTTGTCTAACTTTTTTACTTTACTTTTCATCTCTAACTACGGCTTACACATTACCCTTTAAATATTTCCAAAAACTGTCAAAATTGAGCAATAACAAATTTGACGCGGATGCAATATTTGCTGCCACCTCTTCGAGTACGACAGTCAACTTTGCTGCTTTAAGTACTAATGACTATTATTCCCCATATGAAGTTGAATGTCCCTCTTTTCCACTAATCAGGGTTGCAGACGTAAGATCCCTCCCAACCACCTCTTCGTATCCCACATCCCAATACTGACTGATGAACCAAAAAGAAATTATCAAATGAGGAACAACTATACATCAACAATCGTAACAAACGCACTTCAAAGACTATCAAACAATTTCTCAAGAGATTAGACATACCTGGTTTCAACGTCTCTAATCACGATTTTGATGATGCACGTTCACCAACTGTTGGCTTGGCAGTTTCTGGAGGCGGCTACAGATCTATGCTTACTGCAGCAGGGGTAATCTCAAGCTTTGATCTTAAAACGGTGAATTCCACCTTGAAAAACCATTTGGGTGGGATTTTACAAAGCTCTTCATACATTGCTGGTGTCTCTGGTGGTAGTTGGCTCGTCTCCTCCTTGGCACTATACAACCATTTACCAGTCGCTACAATCGTAAAGTACTGGAAAACCAATGAACCATTATTGGAAGGCGTACCAAATTTTGATGTCTCGAAAGGGGTAACCAGTGATGTTGAAGTTCACAGTGATAAGCTCGTGCTGAACAATTTGGCCAAACGTGCTACAGAAGAAAGCAAATTAACATCTCTTCTCAAACAAATTCTAACTTCCAAAGGTCAAGAGGATGAGACTACAGCAGATTCAGCAGGTTTGCAATGGAGAGAAATTTTGAAATATTATAGAGATCTTCATTTAAACGTTAGGCCCAAAAAGAAAATGGGATTCCATCTATCATTCACAGATTACTGGGGTAGAGCAATCTCCAAGAAAATATTTCCCGATTTCACAAAAACTCCAGGTGTCACAATATCTGACTTGACCAAGGTTCCATCCTTCCAAAAGTTCAAGCAGCCATTCCCCATACTAGTAGCAAATGCACAAAGCCCAGGTATTGAATTCGATCATTTCAATTCTCAGATTCTCGAGTTCACCCCCTATGAATTTGGTTCATGGGATCAATATTTGCAAACATTTGTCAAGGTGAAATATCTTGGGTCACAATTGTACAATGGCACTTCTACAAATGTCAAAAATGGAAAGAAGTATTGCATAAGAAACTTTGATAATTTGGGTTTCATCACAGGGACATCCTCATCTTTGTTCAACAATGTTCTTATTTATATTTGGCAGGTCACCGTGGGATCTAAAAGGGAAACGTATAAAGCTATAAAGTCAATTCTTCAACCTTTTGGGCTCAATTTGGATAAATTGGACAATCAGCAAAACCAACAAGTGATCCATTCGGATTACGCATTATATTCACCCAATCCGTTCCATGGGTTGAACCGAACGGGCACCAATTTAGTCAATTCGACACAATTATTCTTGGCAGATGGTGGTGAGGATGGTGAAAATATCCCGTTTCAACCTTTGATCCAAAAATTCCGTCGTGTGGACACCATATTCGCTATAGATTCAACTAACGATATCAACAATTGGCCAAATGGTACGACTATCAACTTGACGAGGGATAGATATTATTCAGACAACTCTTCGTATTGCTACAAGAACTATATTAGTGGCACCTTCAGCGACAACGCTATTTATTCCTTTCCACCGGTGCCGACTCCACAAGAAATTGTTGATCAGAAACTAAACACAAAACCAATTTTTCTAGGATGTCATTTGGACAATTATCCAAGACTGGTTATTCCAGACAGTGAGTACCAAAGAAGATTGGAATATTTACCACCCCTCATAATATACATGTCCAATTCTCACCAATCGTACCTGTCCAACACCTCGACTTTTAAATTGACGTACAACGAAGAGGAAGTCCATGGAATGATTCAGAATGGGTATAACATTGCAACGTATATGAATTCCACAGTGGATCCGTACTATGCACAGTGTGTTGGATGTGCCATTTTGAAAAGGGATTTTGATAGGAAAGTGATTAAGAAGCAAAAAGATTTTAAAGTTCCTAGGTTTTGCGAGAAGTGTTATCAGAGATATTGCTACAGCTGACCCTGCTTCTCCTAGTTCAGTATCAGAGAAATGAACCGAAAGAAAGCCAGCTGTATATCAATGCGAGTGTATGGCAAAGGTATCTCTAAATAGCAAGGGCTTACATGAATGAAATTCATTTAAAAATTGGCTGTAATACATAAATCTAGTTAGCACTTGTACGAGCACCGGCACCAGAAGTGACCAAATCAATAATTTCTTGACTCACTTTGATATCTGGTAATTCTAATTCACCTTGCAAGGTTGGTTTAGGCAAGAAGCCAATCAGTACCAAGTAATTGATGTAGATACCCAACTGTGCCACGTCGAGACCTTTACCCTCACTGACGTCTTCTCCAGTCCATTGCAGATCTTGTTCTAAAGAGGCTTTTGTGTTGACATCGTCTAATTCAGGTGCTTTGGTGTTTTGTGGTAAATTGTCCAAGACGAAATGCAACAATGGATACAATGCACTATCTTTACTCTCTTCGATGACGAATTTCTCCAATGCTATCCTCCATGAGACATAATCGTCAATCTTGGTATTGAAACCATATTTCCTCAACGTGTCCAAATAGGCGTTGAATTTGATCCTTGGATGACCAGTGACATGGGCTACAGCCAAGTTGTCCATTCTTGGTGGGTGTAATGCAGTGGCAACACAACATCTGGCAACGTGATCAACTGGACACAGGTTCACCGTGTTTGAAATGTCCGGGAATCTACCCAATTCAGCACAACCTTTCAACATCCTGAGTAAGAAATCATCGGTGTTTGAAGCCCCACTTTGTGAATCACCAGTGACATAACCAGGTCTAACAATGGTACCTATCAAGCCACGTTTACCTGCCTCTCTGATGATGTATTCAGCACTCCATTTGGATTGTCCATATCCGGTACCCAACCCAGTGGAAGAACCCATCAAATCATCATTTTCAGAAATTCCATTCTTACCTTGTGAAAGCAAATAGTCTGAAAGTTTGACATAATGATCGGTGTCGATTGTCGATGTCGACGAGACAAAGTTAAAGAATTTTGGCTTTCCGGAGGCACACAAGTTAATGACGTTGATCGTACCAATCACATTGGCATCTCTCAATTTCGAGTATGGATAGACCCAGTGAACCAAGGCACCATTGTGGATTACAACGTCCACTGTGTTCGTCAATTGTGACCAAGCATCATCCGACAAACCAAACTTTTTAACGTGTAAATCACCAAGGACGACTTCAATTTGGCCCAGGTATTCATCTTTCCAAACACCATAGACTTTACCGGCTTTTATCACTCTTTGCAAACCAGCCTCTTTAGAGCTAGCACGGACATGCGCGAAAATCTTGTGTTGTGAATTTCTTGACAAAATGTCTCTTATGATGTATGAACCTAAGAACCCAGTAGTACCTGTGACGAAGAAATTCAATGACTCTGAATTGGAATCAATTGCTGTCTTGGAAGAGTACGACTGCAGTAAATCTGTGTTGGATAACAATTTCGCATCGGCGAAGTAATCCACTTTCTCCTCTTCGTTCTCATCCTGTTGATGACCAACATTTTTACCATCAGCAAACTGCACATCTTCACCCTTTTGGATTCTATCAATTTCACCGGCAAATTGGGAGATGGTAGGATGCTTAAAGATGGCATTCAAAGGTAAGTCGATCAACAATTTCTTCCTGATTTCGAAGATCATTCTTGTGGCTAAGATCGAATGGCCACCAACGTCAAAGAAGGAATCGTCTTTAGATAAGGCTGGCGCATTTGGCAAGATTTCCATCCACAATTTCTTGATATTAGCCTCAGTTGCACTGAATTCTTCGCTATTGGTCTCTGTACTGGAAAGTTGAGCAACTGCTGCTAATTGAGCAGTATCTGGGAATGGCAATTTTGGTTTATCAATCTTACCATTTGGATTTAAAGGTAATTTGACCAACGGAACGATAATCGTAGGTACCGCGTATGAGGCCAATTTCTTCTTCAAATGAGACTTGATGTCTTTGATTAACTCTCTGTAAACAACTAAGCCTTTGATGATTGGATCATCAACTTCTTCATCATCAGGTGCGTCAGATTTGAAGTTTTGTAACTCCGGTGTTGATTCCGGAACGATATAAGAAATCAAAACAGGTTCTTCGTTTTTATCTCTTCTGACCAACGTGACATTTTCTCTGACCAATGGATGTTGTGACAAGTGGGTATCAATTTCACCCAACTCGATTCTGAACCCTCTGATCTTGACTTGGTCATCGGCTCTTCCTGAACATTCACAATTACCATCCGGTAAATAACGACCTAAATCACCCGTTCTGTATAATCTGTCTCTTGGACCAAACCAAACATCTCTCCATGGTTCACCTTGGTTCAGACTGTCATCTTTTTGTTGCCAAACTTTGTTGTCGACGTACCAGTTCTTGATAAATTTCTGAGAGTTCAAATCAGGCAAGCCACGATATCCTTCAGCCAATCCACCAGCTCTTACATATATTTCACCAACTTCACCAACACCACAAGTTTGAGTTCTATCATGTCTGTTGACAACAAGTAATTGGACGTTCAACATACCTTTACCTGCAGGCATGACATCTTTCAAAGATTCCAAGAATGATGAGTCCTTTGATCTCGACGCAACTTCGAAATATGAAACAGCTCTTTGTGTTTCAGTAGTACCATACATATTAACAATGAACACATTCTTCGCCAATGTTTGCAACCTTAAACAGTCTCTCTTGGTTAATATATCACCAACAAAGAAAGCGTGATGCAAAGTAGGGATCTCATGAGTGGCTTGTGCGCTCAATAATTGACCCATTGCAGGTGTCAAATGGGTTACTGTGGCTCCATATTCGTCCATCCATTCTGCTAATCTACCCGGGGTTCCAATATCATCAGCTGTTGGAACTAGTAATTGGGCACCCAAGAACAATGGGGTAAACATATCTCTCTGTATAGGGTCATGAGCGATACCTGACAACATTGTGAACCTATCATTTTCAGACAAGCCGAAAGTTTTGGACATCCATGGGAAATAGTAAGCCAAGGAGAAATGTCTACCCAAAACACCTTTTGGAATACCCTCGGAACCTGAAGTGAATGACAAAGTTGGATTTGAGTCAGGACCAACAACAACACCGGTAGATTGAGACTTATATTGTGCATAGTCACTTAATATGTCCGAGTTTTGCAGATCTAGACCACCGACCAATGAACCATCATCTTCAATTTTCAATTCTGGGATTCTAGTGATGACATCCAATTCATCTTTTATATAGTTCAATACCAAATCGTCCAAAATTCCTGCTTTTCCAATGACAATCAAACCTCTTGGTTTGGCGACTGAAAGGTATATGTTTTGTCTTGCTGGTGGGTATGCCGGGTCAATGACACTGAAGGTACCTCCAGCTTTCAAGACACCCATAACGGCAACCATCAAGTCAACACCACGATAGGCGTATATCATGACAACATCACCCCTTTTGATCCCGGTTTTGACTAAATAGTGGGCCACAATATTAGAAGCCTCATTAATTTGCTTATAAGTGAACACACGGTCTTTTGAGTCTTTGTTTAAAAATGACTTTGATTCAACAACACATGTTCTTTCTGGGAACTTTTTGGCATTAGCATCAAAAATATCATGGATAGCACCTCTAAAATTGGAAAAGTCCAAGTCCATAGTTGGGTCAGGTAACTGTGATTTTTGAGATTTTGTAATCAAATTAATCTTGGCTAAGGCAATCGATTTCTCATTCGAAGAAATTTGCAACAACTTGGTGAATTGCTCGGCAAATATCACCAACCTATCATATTTGTACAACAATGAGTTGTAGTGGATTTGATATGAACCTTCATCTGTCACAAAGATAGACAAATCGGAGTTACTCGAAAGGTTCTTAGACCTTCTGTCATGTTGGAATGACAATTTATATAGTTGTGGTTCTTGCTCCAATTTTTGTTGACTTTTGATATGAGAAGTTATAGATTCCAACGAAACATAGTTCAGTCTTGCTGTTTCATACAACTCGGTTATCTTCTTCGCAAATTCAATAAATGGTGTCAATGGATCAACAGTGGTTCTAACGATAAATTCATGACCTTCTTCATCATCTGTTAATATCACAATGTCATCATCACCTGTCAATCTATAAATTAATATAGCGAATGTGGCTAATCCCAAGGTAAAATGTGAAGTTTCTGTGAAGACTGATATTTCATTTGGAATTGGGTATGCGTATGTAGATTCCACTATACGACCAGTTCCAGGTCTTAAAAAATCATGAGGTAAAACACTCAATGTTGGGTTTGAGAGCGTCTCTGTCCAATAGCTCAACAACTTCTGTGACATCTTTCTTTACTGAAGTTAGAAATTATCTATTCAATCAAGTCTATTAGAAGAACGCCAGTAAGTATATAAATAAATGAATCATCCATCTCATTACAATTGAAAGAAAAAAGATGAGTGATGAAAAGTTTCCGGTATCTTTTCACTAAACGGGCGTGCGCACCGGCCAAAGCAAAGGCCCGTTAGAAGAGCGGAATGTTGCATGAAATATCAATGTCGAAATATGTCTACATTGGTGATTGAGTACACTCCCCGATGCTCTGCTTGTGTTTTTTTTTTTTTTTTTGTAGATTACGTGTGAGAGAGATCTTTTGTGACAGGTAGACAAGCAGTCAAGAGATACAGTACAAAATAATGAAGAAAATTTGTATATTAAGTGGGGGCTCTGCATCCAATGAGTTGGTTCCCTTGTTCAACAACTTGTCTAATGACTTATCATACGTCTTACCAATCTCAGACAATGGCGGTTCAACAGCTGAGTTGATTAGGATCTTATCAGGTCCCGCTGTAGGTGACATTAGATCCCGTCTAACCAGATTGATTCCAGATGACGATGAAGAAAGCAGGTCTTTGAAACTGTTATTGAGCTTGAGATTGTCAAGTGATCCTCAAGAAGCTAAACAAGAGTGGCAAACTTTGGTCGATGGCTCCAATGAAAGGTGGAACAGTGTAGAGCCAGCATGTAAAGAAATGATACGAAGTTTCTTGATTCACGTACATATGGAACTACTCAAGAGGTCAAGACAGAGTAACAAAAATTACAAGTTCGAATTGGCGAGTGTTGGAAATTTGTTTTTGACAGGTGCAAGATTGTTCTGTGGATCTTTAGATAGTGCAATTGAACTATTTTTGAGAATAACGAGAGTACCAAAGGGCGTGAAAGTGCTACCCTGTTTGAACACCAATTTCACTTACCATATAAGCGCTCTATTAGAAAACGATAACATAATAACGGGTCAATCTCAAATTTCACATCCATCACTGAACGAAGAGGAAGACAAATTACAACATAGCTTGGAGAACTTACTTTCTCCGATGTATCATTCAGATTTGTTAACGGTTAAAACAGGAATATTGACACCGATGCTTAATTTGAGTAGCACTTCGTTGGATGATGAATTACTTATTAACAAATTTGATCAAAATGTGAATTCATCCCCAGAACTCGAAGAACATGAGTATGCCACTCCATCATATATCCACCCTGATTTAAAGAAATCAAACTTGCATTTCAGTAAAGACACGAACATTCCATTACCTTCTCCCATCTCCAGGATTTTCTATATATCACCCTATGGCGAAGAAATTTATCCAACAGCTCATTCGAGGGTATTAAAATCTTTACAAGACTCTGATATAATACTTTACTCGATTGGCTCATTGATGACTTCAACAATACCGATCTTAATCTTGCAAGGTATTGGAAAGGCTATTCTAAAAAATCCCGAAAAGAAGAAAGTGTTGTTGTTGAATGGTACAAATGATAGAGAGACAAACGACTTGGATGCAAGTGGCTTTGTTAGATTCATTATAAAGGCCATCGAATATAGTATGAAGTTGGAAAGAGGCAGACAAGAAGGTGTTAATATAGACTGCGTTACAGATTGGTCTAATTACGTAACTCATTTGGTGCATCTATCGAGCCATCCAAACATAAAGGTTGATGAGAAAGATTTACAGAGTCATGGAGTGCAAACCGTTAAAATTAGAAACCATGATGAGGAGAAATACGACTTACACGATTTAGAATTGAAGTTGAAAGAAATAATTGATGAAACTAAATGATTTATGCTTTTTTATATTTATAAGGAATGTTTTCAATCAATACTTGATTCATCCCATCTTTTTCCTTCGTAGATACAACAACTCTATCTTCTTCCTCATTTTCATGCTCGATCTCATGCTCATGGTGCAATAGCTCATGCTCGACATCTTCCTTGTGAACAACGTGTACATCTGGATCATTTTCCGCATGATATTTATCCCAGTGGTGTCTTTCGTACTCTTCTTCGAAATTCAAATGATGTCCGACACCAACACCCAAATCTGGAAATTCATTTTCTCCATTGTTCGAGTATTTCAAGAATTCTTCCAACGAGATTTCGTTGTCGTTGTTAGTATCCATCAAATACAAGATCTTGGCAACTGCTTCATCTTTCAACTCTTTTGAAATACCTTCGCTGTCATCATGAGATCCAAGCCCATCACCATCACCAACCACTTCATCCCTGGCTAATCCATAGATCTTCAATATGTCATCTTTGTTCAATGAGTTCTTGTTTCTAAAATCATGAATTTTGAAAAAGGATTCGGCATCATAAGAATCCAAACCATGTTCATGCTTCATATGCCACTGCTGCCATGTCAACCCTTCTGGAACTTGCTCTTTCAAATTTGTACCATGTGTAGTAGGATCGTCACCATGAGCCGATACCAGTGCTAGTGCAGACAACACACTGAGGAGAATTGAAGTTCGCATTTCTATAAATAATGTATGACTCTCAACCTTTTGCTTGAGCTTTTTCAAATATATATGATAATCTCCAGAATTTTTTTTTGGGATCTTTATTTTGATTTTTCCGTAGTGTATTTTTCTCATATCATGTGAATTTTACGACATGATAAGACGGAACGACAGTCAAACAGCTGCTAAGATACGTATTTTTGATACAACTACTTCATGAAATCTGGACTGAGTGTCTCGTGAAGTGACCAGTATGTAGCCTCTGGTCAAGTGATCTTTTTATTCAAGTATCGCATCTCGTCTCGGGTTGGTCGTGTCCTATCTTTGGTGCGTATAATTTCGTCATCATTTTCCGTGAAATTTTCGCTCGGCCAGTCTTGCGGAATACTTGTTGAAATACTTCTTTATTCAACTACGAATACATATGGATATAGATATAGAGAAAGGTAAAGATATCGATATAATGCCAGCTCCATTACCATTTGAAGAACAAATAAAAGCAAAACTGATCTTGTTCAGTGATTTTGATGGAACAATCACATTGCAGGATTCCAATGATTACATGACTGAACATTTAGGATTTGGTGAGGAAGAGAGATTAGTTATTGATGACAAGGTGTTCAAAGGTGAGCTCAATTTCAGGGATGGATTCAGAATTATGTTGGGTTCCATTACCTCACCATTTGATAAATGTCTTCAATTTTTAGTCGACAATGTCCAATTGGACCCTGGATTTATTTCAGCCCATAAATGGTGTACTGAAAATGATATTCCAGTTGTCATTGTCTCAAGCGGTATGAAACCGGTGATTAAGCTGTTGTTGTACAAATTGATTGGCGAAAAAGAATCGGAAAACATTGAGATTATTGCAAACGATGTCAAGATCTTAGAAGATGGTAAATGGGAAATTGTCTACAGACACGAGGAAAGTGGTTTTGGCCATGACAAATCAAGATCATTAAAGCCTTACTCATCACAGTCACCAAGGCCTGTTATGTTTTACTGCGGTGATGGTGTCTCAGATTTATCTGCTGCCAGAGAAACCGATTTGTTATTTGCCAAGAGAGGTAAGAAATTGATCAAGTTTTGTGAACAAGAACACATTCCATATACTCAATTCGACAGTTTCGATGATATCATGGAGAGAGTTAAGCTGGTTATCAGCGGTGAGAAAAAGGTTGACGACTTTGTTGAAAATAAAGCTATATAGAATTATAGACATGCCATAAAGAAATGATATTTTTGCATTTATTGGGAATCAGTTAAAATACTCATCCAACTCAGTGGGGGCCGTTTCTAATTGATGCTGCTGGGCAATTATATTCAACACTGAACTCTTGGAACTCTCAATTATCTCCCCATTTATCACTAGCTGGTCCAATATACTCAACGCTCTCTCAAAATCATAAATTATGTCCAATTCACAAACATTACCATAACTCTTATCCATTTGCTCCACATATCTGTGAATGATCTCTAAAGACAACAACTCGTTGTCATCATTATCAATCCCAGTGACAAAGAACAACGAGGCATAACGTCTATAAACCAATTTCGAATCTTTGTACTCCAACACATTACACATCTTTGCACGTCTTGACAATATTATCAGCGTCAATTCTCGTATAATCTTTGTACGTTCCTTCTGAGAGATGGCCGTGTACCACTTCGACAATCTTACTTTCCCTTGTCTCGATAATAGCACTATATATCTGATTCCCATTGTGTGTTGCTTCTAACTGTTTGTTCTAGTTATCTAACTAATCAATGCTCTCTTTTTGTGTTGTTATTTTCTACTTCACCTTTTCTAAATCCAAAAAATCCATAACAAAAATTCAATATTCACAGCCCTTGTTTATGAACCACTTAGTGTACTGATAGCAAAAGCTATACCCTTACAATTTCAAACAAGAAGGAAAACCGAATCGAGATACTTAAGGCCAATTAATTCCAAATTCTACAAAGTGCCAGGTTTGTCTCTCACTTAGAACTTATCCAAACTATAGTCCATTTCCCCGGTATAATATTTGCTAACAAAACACCCCCGAAGTCAATCCAATGAGTGGTTTTTTCCTAATCGCAGAAGGGAAAAAATTTTTAAACTGTACAAAAAAATTAAGAATGATAAATCGTTCCATCACTGTCATCAGATAGATCAAGTTGAAAAGAGGTCACCACCTATATACACACTAATTATTATGGCCACGAATTCAATCAAATTATTGACAGGAGATGTTCACACTGGCTTAGCTGAATTGGTTTCAAAGAGATTGGGCATAAAGCTTTGTAACTCTGAGTTGAAAAGAGATTCCAACAAAGAAGTTTCATTTTCCATTGGTGAATCGATAAGAGATGAAGATATCTATATAATAGTCCAAATTGGTTCTGGTGTGGTGAATGACCGTGTTTTGGAGTTGTTAATTATGATAAACGCCTGTAAGACAGCATCCGCCAGAAGAATCACAGCCGTTTTACCAAATTTTCCATATGCGAGACAGGACAGGAAAGATAAGTCGAGGGCTCCAATAACTGCTAAGTTGATGGCAGACATGTTAACCACTGCAGGCTGTGATCACGTCATTACGATGGACTTGCATGCTTCTCAAATACAAGGATTTTTTGATGTTCCTGTTGATAACTTGTACGCAGAGCCAAGTGTTGTTAGATATATCAAAGAAAACATAAATTACAAAGAAGAAAGTATTATCATCTCACCAGATGCTGGTGGTGCCAAAAGGGCTGCTGGTTTAGCTGATCGTTTGGACTTGAATTTTGCCTTGATTCATAAGGAACGTGCCAGGGCAAACGAAGTCAGTAAGATGGTCTTGGTTGGTGATGTTAGCGATAAGATATGTATCATTGTTGATGACATGGCTGACACTTGTGGTACGTTAGCAAAGGCTGCCGAGGTTTTGTTGGACAACGGTGCCAAATCTGTTATTGCTATTGTCACTCATGGTGTTTTGAGTGGTAACGCTATCAAGAATATAAATAATTCCAAGTTGGATAGAGTTGTATGCACCAACACTGTTCCTTTCGAAGAAAAATTGGAAACTTGTCCAAAGTTGGATACAGTAGATATAAGTGGTGTTTTGGCTGAAAGTATTAGAAGATTACACAACGGTGAAAGTATAAGCTACCTTTTCAGAAGTAATCCTTTATAGTTTCTTGAATTTAACCTGCGTTCTAGTTTTATCCGGACAATGACAATACCTATTTGTGAGTATCCATGTACCAAATTTCATAATTCGTTGGTATTGGCTTTTGAGCATGGATGAAATTGGTTGTAAGAGGCGCCCATGGGGTACGTACGCACAATGCAATAAAGATAATCTTCGAAAGTGAAACAAACACACAAAAAACAAAAAAAACAAAAAAAGGCCGCGCCCGGATTCGAACTGGGGTTTCCTGAACATTTTGAAGCTATTCGAAAGAGAAAAGCTGTTAAAATCAGAATCAGAGGTGATAACCACTACACTACGCAGCCTTGTTTTACTACGCTACATGTAAACTTACTTGCTATACCCTGACCAAAGCCTCGAAATTTTGTTTTTCACGCCCGGACCTTTCATGGCTTACTTGGGCCTTATTGAAGCCTACATTGGATGTAATACACCATTAACCATCTGATGAGGTATTAATCTTCATGATACAGAATCATATGGATGTTCTTCAAAGGAATTAATCTACGAGCATGAGTTTTGAGCGGTGTGGTGAGGTTATAAAATTTGACTCCAACATTTTGACATTTGAATTCTCGAAGAAACACCAGCAGGTTTTTCCTTATGAGAAAATGGTTTGTGACCTCGTTAGACTAAGACTATGGATGAAACAGCAGGGTATAGCACTTACTTATTGATAGTGATATCTAAATGCTTATAATAGAATCTACGATTCAAAAAAAAAAAAAAAAGCTCTTACTGATCATAAGTCATCGATCTTTACATGAATTGGGTACATAGAGAGTACTGTCTCGCACATGCAAATAAGGTCAAAGAGATAAGTCAAAGGTAGAATTCGGTATCAAAAACGTCAAGAAGGAAATAAGGAAAATCAAATAAAAAAATATATGGCTGAAAACAGCAAAAAATGAACAAAATTTGACCCCAGTGTATGCGACAGACGGAATGTCTTAACAGAAGGCATGAAAAGGAAAAAAGACCAAAAGCTTTGGGTTACACTTCTTAGGATCAATTGACGAGTATGCAAACGACAAGTGCTCCAATCAATGATCCAAATAAGTTCTCGTTCAACTTTTGAGCAGCTCCCTCATACACAGAAGCTGTGGTAGCTGAGGCGGCACCACTGGATCCGCTTGTTGTGGAAGAAGTTGACTCAATTCCAGCAGATGTTGCACTTCCAGATCCACCGGTTGCTGTGCCTGTAGCAGATTCACCTGTACCAGAACCGCCAGAACCGTCAGAACCGTCAGAACCGTCAGAACCGTCAGAACCGTCAGAACCGCCAGAACCAGAATCGGCGGAACCCGAATTACCTGTATCAGAACCGCCAGAACCGCCAGAACCAGAATCAGCGGAACCCGAATTACCTGTATCAGAGTTGTTTGCACCGGAACTAGTTGCGCCTGAACCAGAATCATCTGAACCAGAGTTGCCTGTATCAGAGTTGTTTGCGCCAGAGTCATATGTACCAGAATCACCTGAACCAGAGGCACCTGAACCAGAATCACCTGACCCTGAATTGCCTGTATCGGAGTTGGTTGCACCAGAACTAGTTGCGCCAGAACCATCTGAACCAGAATCACCTGAGCCAGAATCACCTGACCCTGAATTGCCTGTATCGGAGTTGGTCGCACCAGAACTAGTTGCGCCAGAACCATCTGAAACAGATTCACCTGAACCAGAATCACCTGAACCAGAATCACCTGAACCAGAATCACCTGAACCAGAATTATTTGCGTTAGAACCATTTGCACCAGAGCTAGCTGTATCTGTGCCTGAACCGCTTGTTCCGGAAGCATCAGAAGTAGAAACGTCCGTATTTCCTGGAGCAGAGCTGTTGGAACCAGTGGCATCAGAGTCGGTGGTACTTGCAGCAATGGTTATGCTGTTACTCAAAGACCATGTTCGCTGATTTCTTTTTCTCAAGTAACTCGATCCGGTGTCAATAGTGATGTTCACCAAAATGCTGTAGAGTGTGTTAGCTGAATCATTCTTCGTAGTGTACAAGCTGGCAATGAACTCACTTGCTGGTGCATTGCCCGTGTAAGTGATGGTAAAGGAGTTGCCTGAGCTTGTAACCAAAGTGTCCGTGGAATTTGAAAATGTAAATGCGTTGACATTGAACAGATAGTTAGAACCGTCCGTTGAAGTTATAGTCACCTCACTCCACGGGCCCAATTCACCTGGGATGTGCAAATTCCACAAAGGTGATCCGCCATTATTGACCCCAGATAAGTATGGGGCCTGAGCATTGGTCGATGATGATGACGATTCTCCGGTCGCGCTTGTTGCAGATCCTGTGTTCTCAGGATAACCATTGCCGGAAGTATCTGTCCCCAGTAATGAGTTCGATGGATTGATAATAACGACTGGAGAAACGGTTGCAGAAGCTGAACTGGTGAGTGACAGACTATCGGAGATGATTGTAGTTTCGTAAGTTGACCCATCGGAAGTGTACTGAGATACAATTCCAGTAGCAGATGTGACGTAAGTTGATCCACCAGATACAATTGTTGAGGGGTATGTCGTGGTGTAATACCCGAGAACAGGAATTGTTGTCTGGTATGTCGATCCATCAGATGTATATTGTGAGACAATGCCTGTAGCATCTGTTAAACCGGTAGACTCACCAGAAATAATTGTAGATTGATAGGTGGTGGTGTATTTCTGTGAGTTACCTCTAAGATAAATAGTTGAGAGCGGTATTGTGGTCGCAGCAACACTGGAGTGCTTGGCAGTATTAGTAGTGATGTAGTACGAAACTTCGTCTATAACACTAACTGGTGTCGTACCAATACTAGAGGCAACGGTAGTAGTGTAAGGGTCTGAAACGGTCAAGCTATTGTCATAGATAGTTCCAATTGGAATTGATGTCGTCACAACTGTCGATTGACCTGCTGAGTTCGTAGTCGTATACAGTGATACCTCATCAATGACGCTAACTGCTGAAGTCCCTATGCTAGAAGCAACTGTTGTAGTGTAAACAGATCCAGCAGCAACAGATCCGGAGGTGCCCGATCCTGTAATGGTTGAAAGCGGAATAGTAGTTACAGCAACCGTAGAATGACCTGCACCGTCTGTGGTGAGATAATATGAAACTTCATCCACAACACTTACTGGTGACGTCCCTATACTCGAAGCAACTGTAGTGGTGTATGGCTCTGATACAGTCAAACTACTATCATAGATAGTTCCAATTGGAATTGATGTCGTCACAACTGTCGATTGACCTGCTGAGTTCGTAGTCGTATACAGTGATACCTCATCAATGACGCTAACTGCTGAAGTCCCTATGCTAGAAGCAACTGTTGTAGTGTAAACAGATCCAGCAGCAACAGATCCGGAGGTACCCGATCCTGTAATGGTTGAAAGCGGAATAGTAGTTACAGCAACCGTAGAATGACCAGCACTGTCTGTGGTGAGATAATATGAAACTTCATCCACAACACTTACTGGTGACGTCCCTATACTCGAAGCAACTGTAGTGGTGTATGGCTCTGATACAGTCAAACTACTATCATAGATAGTTCCAATTGGAATCGATGTCGTCACAACTGTCGATTGACCCGCTGAATCAGTAGTCGTGTATTGCGACACCTCATCAATAATACTGACTGATGACGAGCCTATGTTTGATGCAACTG
>JAJLSS010000035.1:0-89412 GCA_030567755.1 Nakazawaea pomicola | reverse complement strand
GTCTCCGAGAGATGGATCAAAGTGAAAGTAAAAATTGTAAAAAAGTCCAAAAAGTCGATTTTGGAATTTTTTGAATTTTTTTTTCTGTCGCGACGATTTCTGAAATCCAAGAAATCTCAGCTCGAGCATTTTACTGAAAATCGAGAAAAAAATCAAGGGGGGACCCTTGGGATTTTGATAAATCTTCAATTATTGTCAATAACTGACTATTATACACACCGAATACACCTTAGGTGGCATTTAGTAGATACAAATTCAGTTCTTCTTCTCAATGAGCTTAATAAACTTAGTACTTTATACACATTTGATAGTGTTATTGATCAAAACATACGGTAGACTTAGACAGGGGGATCTAAACTAGATCTAAATAAAATGAGTCGTAAGCTGGCTCTACAGATTTTTCAAGAGGGAAACTACATTTCATACAGCGAATTAGTCTCAGATATATGTCAGGTATAGGTACTTATATTCAAAAATAAGTCGAAGGTTGTGATTTTTATCAAAAAATTACGTTCAAATCACTTTTTTTTACAAGGATAAGCTTACGATCAACTGGAAAATATATTTGCTTATGTAATAGGCTGAAGAATACACGTAAGAGAAGCCCAACTCATGCGTAAATTTCAACATGGCTCAAAGAGAATGTCCGCAGAACAGCACAGCACAGCACAGTGCGAATTGGACTAATATACACAACAACCATCTGACTCACGGAGATACATTGGAAACGCACCATGATAGCCCCACTGATGGATGGCAATTCCAATGACGATAACGACGCCCCCTCTCCGCCGATAACCTCCCGTTTCATCGAAAGAGAGGATCAACAAAAACAAAGTTATATACGTTGGTATTCCACATTCAGGATCACCACACAAGGTACAACATTCTGAGTTGCTTTGGTTCCAATCTCGAAACTGACACCAATGCACGCATACCGAAATAGCGATATAACTCACCGGGCTGCACCAGAGAAGCCACTTGCTTATTGTCTCTGAAAAGTTTGATGATACATGGATTTTGGATCCATACTATCGAGTCTGTAATGTCTCTCAGACCAAAACAGCTATACAGCTCATTATCAACTCAAAACAGAACCAGATCTGTGTAGCACTCATTGCGGGTTTCCTATACACATATACAAACCAAAGCAGCCTGAATATCGTCAATTTGGGTGAGGAAAGTTGGGGATGGGCTGGTTTGCCCAATTGAGTAGAAGAGCATTACTCCATCGTAGGTGTATTATGTAATGGGCGTGGGTTTTGGTTAAAAATCTATCAGCTTTCCCATGATAACGGATTCATCATCATACGCAGTGACTATATATACTTAATTTGTGATATTTCTCAATTTATCCATGCCTTTAATTTTCCTCTTTAAATCCTCACCGATTTCACTACACGAAGAGTTTTGCATCAATTTATAAACCCCATCCAATACATCATCCTCGACATTATCACTTCCTTCTGCAATCAACGTTATTGCCGAGCCCAAACGACCTGCACGTCCAGTACGGCCGATTCTATGTGTATAATCCTCGACGGATCTTGCCATTTGATAGTTGACGACCAAAGAGACGTTGTCGATGTCGATACCACGCCCGGCGATATCGGTGGCGATCAAGATTTCCAGTTGTTGAGATTTGATCTTGTGGATCAGTAATTCTCTTTGATCTTGGGATTTAGAGCCATGCATTGATATACATCGATATCCGGATTTCAAAAGTTTGGTATTGATCTCGTCACCGGTTTTCTTATAATTGACAAAGATGATGATTGGGGGTTGGTAATGGTTGGATTGTAATATGGATAACAATTTTGCCATTTTCAGTGATTCATCTTTACAGAATTCGATTTGTTGTTTAACGGTGTCCACTGCTGCGGTTCCAACATCACCGATCATCACTATCCCTGGTTTATGGAGGTAACTCGATGTCAATTTTTCAATCTCTGGAGGCATCGTTGCCGTGAACATCATCGTACGACGCTCTGGTGGTAATAAATCCAATATATATTTCACTTGAATTTCAAAACCCATGTTGATCATCCTATCGGCTTCGTCCATCACCAAATAATTGCACTGGTTGAAAACGATGATCTTGCGCTCGATACAATCTTTCAATCTACCAGGTGTTGCTATAACAACTTCGACACCATCTTGCATCTTGAATATGAACTCTTCAAATGAATGTCCTCCGATGATTGAACAACATCTGAACTGCAACGCCTGGAACTTGTTCAATTCTTTCTCGATTTGCAATGCCAATTCTCTAGTAGGCACTAGCACCAAACAATATGGACCTTGATCCTTTGTATATTCTGTGATTCGCGGTTTCGATAACACATATGCCAATATTGGGATGATGAACAGTAATGTTTTCCCCGATCCGGTCTCAGCTATCCCGATCACGTCTCTGCCACTCAACAGAGTCGGGATCGTGGCACGTTGAATCGGTGTCGGTGTGTGGTATGATAAATTTGTCAATTGTTGTTGGATCTGTGTTGGGATAGTGCCATTTTCGGACCAATTTCTTAATGGGTTTAATATGGAGCCACCTTTGTTTGAGATCAGATAATCTTCTTTTAAGATACGCCAGTCTCTATCGGTCATCTTCTCAAGCGGTTTGTCGGACCAGTGTGTTATGGAGTCGTGATGGTGAAGTTGGGAGGATGTGTTGGGACGGTTGATGTGGAGGAGGATATCGGTTGAAGGGGCTGAAGTGTCTTGCTCTTCATCCCAATCGAAATTGAATTTTCTCAGTCGTTTGTTGACTGGCTTGGATATTATCTCTTCTTCGACACCATCATCATCATCATCATCACCGTATTGTAAAGTTCTCCTCTTGACCGGTTTTGGATTATTCTCTTTCTTCTTCTTCTGTTGTTGTTGTAGTTTCAAAAGCTCTCTCTTCTTCTTGGATAAGAAGACCGGTTTCAGGTTTGCGGTGTCTTCTTTCGATCTGGTTAGAAGGTCTTGCACAGAGACCACGCCATTGCTGTCTGTTGTCATCATCTTTCTGTACAGTTTGATATGATACAATCCGTCAATTTTTCTCTACAAAAGTTCTTTACCGAAGAAATCTTCGGATGTATAAAATTGTCGATGGAGGAAAAAGTTATAATTCTTATTATTAATACTTTGATTGATATACAACAACAACAACAACAACAACAACAACGATGTCATTTATGAGTAGTGGAGCTGACTGCTCTGCTAGTGCAAACCCTTTGACACAGTTCAACAAACATACAAACAACGATAGATCTTTACAACACTCTATCTCGAATCAACAACAACGACAACATAATAATAACAATGGTTCATCGATAAGGCAAGAATCAAACATGACTCAACTGGAAAGAGAAAATTTTGATCGTTTCATGTCGACATCGAACAACAACAGTTTCCAGAATTTCCAACCTATGCATCATGAGTTGAATAGAATCAACAACAACAATAACACGGTAAGACCATCGAACTGGTCAAATGATTTCAAATCGGTATCACCTATAACTCATACCCCACAAATATTATCATCGAACAATACAAAAGTTCATTCGAATTGGAGTAATGATTATCAACAACAGCATCATAATCACTCTCAGTCGCCATCGCAACAGCAGGATCGCGGGTATCGTGGAGTACAACAACAACCGATGATGATGAGATACAATCCGATGATGCAGATGAACAGACCAATGATGAACCAGCAAGATGGTGGCAAAATACAAGAATTGGATGCATCGAAATGGGATGAGCAATTCAGTGAGATTGAGAAGGACATGTTGGAAAGACAAGGTGTGGATGAAGATGTTATTGATGATAAATATAAAGCCAATTTTGATGAGGTTTGGGATAGTTTGAACAATGATTTTAAAACCGATGAAATATTTAATGAAGAATATGAAGCATCTTGGGAGAAGGATTTTAACACTTATGCTTCTGGAAGGTTGAATTATGGACAATACAAGTATTCCAAGGAGAATCAATTTATTGAGAATCCAGATGCTTATGAAATAGGTTGTCAGTTGATGGAGAGTGGTGCCAGATTAAGTGAAGCACTGTTAGCTTTTGAAGCTGCTGTACAACAGGATGATTCCCATATCGAAGCATGGTTGAAATTAGGTCAAGCACAAACACAAAATGAAAAAGAGATTGCAGGGATTTCAGCATTGGAGAAATGTCTTGAATTGGATCCGAAAAACCTTAAAGCATTGATGTCATTACTGATATCGTATGTCAATGAAGGTTATGACAATGCGGCGTATGCCACGTTGGAAAGATGGATAGAGACCAAATATCCACAAATCAGTGGACAACTGAGATCGACAAACCCGCTGATCAATGATGAAGATCGGTATTCGTTGAACAAGCGAATCACCGAATTATTCATCAAGCTGGCACAACTATCACCAACGATGGCCAATATGGATGCGGATGTGCAGACCGGGTTAGGTGTTTTGTTTTATTCGATGGAAGAATTCGATAAAACTATTGATTGTTTCAAACTGCTGATCCAACAGAACCCGGGAGATTCATTGATGTGGAATAGACTTGGTGCTTCATTGGCCAACTCGAATCAGAGTGAGGAACTGGTCGAGCTGTATTCGAAACTGTTACAATTGAATCCTAATTTTGTCCGACTGAGGTATAATTTAGGCGTTTCGTGTATCAATATGGGGATGTATGAACAACTGTGTGAGCATTTGTTAGGTGGGTTGAGTATGCATGACGTTGCAGGGATGCCCAATGGAGACACCACGGGGTCCTTAAGTTTGGTGGAGACTTTGAAGAGACTGTTCTTGGCCATGGACAGACGTGATTTGATCGAGAAGGTGAAGCCGGGAATGGATTTGAATCAGTTCAAAAACGAGTTCAACTTCTAAAGAAAACATCCGGGTAATCAATCACCTATTCATTTATTCATTCTTTCATTCTCACATAGTTAAAGTAAAGTAAAGTAAAATACAAAAAAAATTCTCTTTTTGTGACGAGAAAGAAAAACAAAAACAAATATTCTGTAATATAGATATAGATATAGATATAGATATAGATATAGATATAGATATAGATATAGATATAGATAAAGATGTGGTTAACACCCTCGGGGACATTCCCATATATGAGAGTGAAACAACACAAGATCAAAAATGATGACGATTTGAATTTGAAACCAAAGAGATATCATCAAGATTCCGCATTGATCAAACTTGTGAAGAAAAACATCAAATATTTAATATTACTCGTGGCATTGATTGTGATATCCAATTTCACCTCGATTGAATTACCGTTCGATATACCTAAATATCAATTGACCGATCCTAATGTTGTGATCATATTGGCAGTGAATGAAGGTGGAGGAGTGCTCAAATGGAAAGGTGCCCAAGAATGGAGTGTTGAAAGATCTTCCATCACCAACAAGAGACATTATCTGGAGAAACATGGATACCTGCTCACGGTCAAGGATTTGACTTTGAAAAGAAGGTATAGTCATGAATGGAGAGAAGGATGGGAGAAAGTGGATATCATCAAGCAGACAATGAGACAATTCCCCAATGCCGAATGGTTTTGGTGGTTGGATTTACACACGTATATAATGGAACCACAATTGTCTTTAGAAGAACATATCTTTGATCATATCAATAACGTGACGTATCGGTCGTTAGCCGAGTTCAATCCGTTGAACTTACCGGTGGATATCGAATATGCCAATTATGACAAAAACCCGGTGGATTTGATGATCACCCAGGATTGTGGTGGTTTCAATTTGGGTTCATTTTTCATCCGGAGATCTGAATGGTCTGAATCGTTACTCGATGCATGGTGGGACCCGGTGATGTATGAACAGATGCATATGCAATGGGAACATAAAGAGCAAGACCTGTTGGAGACACTTTATTCGGAACAGAGTTGGGTCAGAGAAAGAAGTCTGTTTTTACCACTACGTGCGATTAATTCATTCCCACCAGGTGCCTGTTATGAATTTGCCAACGATCCGAGATATTTCTATAGTGATCGAGATAGAGATTTCTTGATCAACATGGCTGGATGTGAATATGGCAGGGATTGTTGGAGTGAGATGGAACATTACAAGCTGATTAGTAGGAAGTTGCATACCAGACCATGGTATAGGATTTGGAAATAGTAGTAGTAGTGCATATGTTCATCAAACTCGCCCTTTGTAGACATTTTATTTGTTCAGTGGAGACGAAAAAACCACAAAATTGAAGAAAAAAAGAGATTAAAAGAATACAAAACTACTACTAGAAAGAGAGAGAGAGAGAGAAAGATAGATAGATGTCTGATCAGTACTGGTTGAACAATGACAACGGGGACGACAATGACATGTCCTCGTTCTTGAACTTTGGAGACACCACCACCACCAACAACAACCAACAACAACCAATGTACAATCAAGAACTGGATTTTAACCATCTAAACTTGATTAATCCTTCCACCATCTTGCAACAGGCTAGACAAGAAAATTCATTCACCCCTAGTAACAACAACAACAATAATAATAATAATAATAATAATAATGCATTGATAGCCGATGACCCACAAACGATACTCAACTATAGAAATACAAATAACGCCAGCCGACTCAGTAGTCTGTCCCATTTCTCACCACAACAATTACAACTGGGATTCAATTCACAACAACTGGCAGGTACCAACAACAACAACAATGCTGCTGCTACAGGTGGGAGTCCCAATTTTCCAAACCTGAATGCACCTACAGCGAACACAAGTAATGCAAGTAGTATAGCCGGTGGTGGAACAGGGGCTGGAGGATTGGATAAGAACGCAATGATGGCTGCCTTGAGACAGAGACAACAACAGCTGCAGCAGCTGCAACAGCAACAGATGTTACAAGAACAGATGAAGAATATGCAACTGCAACAGTTGTTGAAGCAGCAAATGTTACAACATCTGCAACAACAACAATTACAACAACAACAACTGCAACAACTGCAACACGTTCCGCAGCAAGTCTCATCGTCATCACTGAAAGATCCATCACCTAGTGCTAGTAGTGCTGGTAATCCCAGTGGGATGAATCAGATGCAACAACAGTTTTATCAACAGTTGCAACAACAAAGGATGCAACAGATGCAACAACAACAACAACAACAACAACAACAACAACAACAACAACAACAACAACAAGCACCTAACTCAAGTGCTGCTAGTCCTCAAAATATAAGGTCTGTTCCATATCAGGTGCCCACCCCACAACAACAAGTGTCTACCCCACAACAGCCGCCATCACAAATGCCAACACCACAGCAGCCACTGAACAATTTACAACAACAGCAACTGCTGCAGCAAAAGAGGCAACAGCAATTGAATCAGCAACTACAAGTGGAGTTGTTCATGAAGACCTTGCAAGATTTCGCAAGGAGGAAAACTATCGTGTTACCTGTGAACCCACTTATAGATGGACGTAAAATACATTTGTTCTTCTTATACGTGTTGGTTTCAAAGATGGGAGGCTCGAGTAATGTATCGAGAAATAACCAATGGGGGTTCGTGGCTTCCAAATTCCAATTACCCGTGGATCAGAATCCCAACTATGCTAGAGAAGTGGCCAATTTTTACCATCAGTATTTATTCCAATTCGAGCAGTATGCATCGACCCAGGAGGGACAACGGGAGATTTATAATATCAAGTTGTCGATTCAAAAACAGATGCTGCTGCAATTTCAACAAGGGGGTCAGAACCAACAGCAACAACAGCAGCAGCAGCAATCTCCGGCGATGTATCAAAGTCCAATGGGTATGTCTCCTCCTGTTGCTCCACAACCACAACTACAACAACCTCCGATCAAGAAACGTAAATCGACAAAGGGTAGTAAGCTGAACTCACCAATTGTTCAACCGTACAAACCACAATCAAGAAAGCTGTCCTCGGCACTGGCAACTCCAATGAACCAACAATTACCCATGCTGCCACTGCTGCCAATACCACAGCCATTATCTACAGCACCAACACCAGCGATTATTGAAGAAGATCCAAAACCTGATCCAAACATCCCAGTGGTTGTGCGTAATTATGCACCACGCCAACGTCAATTGGATTCAGTCGCAGGATACGATATAGCATCGATGTTACAACTAGGAGAGCATGTTGATGCAGGGAAGCCATTTTACTTGTTTGCGCCAGAGTTGGGACAAATCGATATTCAACTGTTGACGATGTCGATCCAAAGTGGGGTTTCGTGGGAAGTCAATAATGCGTTGAATACGTTGTTAGTGACACTGGCGGATAATCATTTGATGTTACAATTACGGGAATGTCCGGAGTTGTTAGATGCGTTGTGTCAAGTTGGAATCGATGTGTTGGATGAGTTGATCCATGGGAATGGTGGTGATGAGGTGAAAGAGGGTGTCATATCTGGGTCATCATCGTCGTCAGCATCGAAACTGTTGGTGGATCGGGTGTTTGAGAGTTATTTGAAAGATAACGAGAACGGGAAGACGAAAGAACAAGCAGAGATAGTGTTCACTGTCGATTCATTCACTGGTGAGGTTGCTGTTGTCGATGGTGGTGAAAAGACTCTGAAGTCGTCATCATCATCATCATCATTATCATCATCGGGGGAACCGCAAAAAGATGCAACCATGAATTCGGGTAATTCGACACCGCTGAACGATTTATTTTCATCGGAAGAATCGACAACGCCGAGCGAGTTTACCCCTCTGTCTGGAAAGCAAGAGGCGTTCTTGTTGTCCTTTGATATGCCATCGTATTCATCACTCTTACTCGAAAGTAGATTGGAAATTGACAAGGATGCTAATAACGTTTTCCAAAAATCGTCAGGCAACCACCAAGTCATGTTAGTCGAAAGGCTTTCTACACTTTCAATCATCTTACGGAATTTATCATTCATCGGTTTTAATAATGAGATGTATCTGGGTAATGCACTTCTCAAAGAGTATTTGTTCAAACTTATTTACAACATTGCGGTAAATCTGGAGAAGTTTTTATTTGCCAGGAAAAAATGTTCGTTGTTGAAAGATTCGTTGATTATTTTATCGGGGATTGCTGACTCGTTGGAATTGAGAGATCACAAGCAAGCGTTGTTGATTGTTGTGTTGTCATTGCTGTTCTGTGGTAATGATGTGGACAAAAGTGTTTCCGGTGGTGACTTGTTTGTCCCGTATTATCAAACCGAGATTCAAAAATATCAACCTTATGCAGTGGATTTGTTCACCAAGGTAATTGTGAGGGATCCTCCGAATAGAGAATTGATCAAAAATGTAATCTTAGGTCAATACCCGGATGTCACCGATGATGACGAGAATGAGGTTTATCAAATGTCAAAATTGTACTTGCGGAAATGTCCTCGGGAAGAGGGTTATTTCTTGACAAAAGTGTTTGCCAATATCATTTCAACATTGCCGATTTATTCAATCGATAAATTGATACCAATCTTAGAAGAACGGAAAGTGATTGTCATACAACTGCTATTATCGTGTATCTTGCTCGCTGAATTCTTGAATCCAGAAGACTACGAGACCAATTTGGCTTTGCAATGGTTATCCGGACCAGAGTTGATCGGATCTACGTTGTCCAAGATTGGAACTGCATTGACGATGGTCGTCAAACCAGGCATGAATAATAATGTGGAGATGACCCTTGTATCAAGACGTTGCTTAACACTCTTGAATTCGTTGTTGGAGAAACTGATTGAAGTTGGTAAGGATAAGAGTACAAATGGTGGTGGTGATTTGCAAAAATTGGCTGAATTGCCTAAATTGTTCCCTAAGGCTCAATTGGTCTGTGCCGTTAGTATCAATAGCTTTGTCGATGAGTCTGTCTTGAGACAGTTGCTCAAATTGTCAAGCTTAGAGGATGAAGTCTCCAAGGTTTTAGCATGATGTGTTTGTTCAGAGAGTGTACTATATTGTAATATTATCAAGATTATCGATCGTACTGTAAAAAAATCACTGATGAAAAAAATCTCGAAGGAAAAAAAATCCATAAAATTTTTATAGACAAGAAAAGT
This sequence comes from Nakazawaea pomicola, assembly GCA_030567755.1. Taxonomy (NCBI): domain Eukaryota; kingdom Fungi; phylum Ascomycota; class Pichiomycetes; order Alaninales; family Pachysolenaceae; genus Nakazawaea; species Nakazawaea pomicola. Next base: position 79,399 of record JAJLSS010000035.1, on the reverse strand, counting down.
CGACTCATCATCATCATCATCATTTACATCGAATTTAACATAGTGAAACCACATAATCAACCATGTCTTTCACATTAACTTTAGCTGCCAAAGCTCCAGTGGTTCCGTACCTGGACTTGATCGCTGCTGCTTTCGTCAACACCACCACTTCAGAAGATGTCAAGATCAACTTTGAAGACGACAAAGTTGTCTCTGGTTCGTCGTTGACACTGGTATTGGTCAAAGATTCGGAAAAATTTCCAAATGCTTTTGAATCGTTGATCGAATTGGCCAAATTGGACAAGACTGAGCTGTCACAATGGTCCGAATTCGCTTCAAAGCTTTCCACCAAGGATTTCAAAGTGTTATCACCAGAATTGGAAAAATTGGAAGCCCATTTGAACCTTCGTTCTTTCATCGTTGGTCACTCTGTCTCGGCATCGGATGTCCTGGTTTGGGGTGCCTTGAGAGGTAACCCGGTCATGGGTGGTGTTTTGAAAGGTGCTTCATACATCAATGTTTCAAGATGGTATTCCTTCTTAGAATCAGACAAGAGATTCGGTAAAGTTGTCGAATTGATGACCCAACAAATCAATGAGTTGCGTAAGACTGCCAAAGCTGCTGCTGCTGCCTCATCGGGTGGTTCAGCAAAGAAATCACATAAGGCCAGTTTCGATATTGATTTGCAAGATGCTAAAGATGGTCAAGTGGTTACTAGATTCCCACCTGAACCTTCTGGATATTTACATATTGGTCATGCTAAAGCTGCTATTTTGAATCAATATTTCGCAAACATGTACAACGGTAAATTGATTATCAGATTTGACGATACTAACCCGTCAAAGGAAAAAACTGAGTTCCAAGACTCCATCTTGGAAGATTTGGAATTGTTAGGTATCAAAGGTGATAAAATCACTTATTCATCTGACTATTTCCAAAAAATGTACGAATTAGCCATCCAATTGATAAAAGAAGGTAAAGCTTATTGCGATGATACTCCATTGGAAAAGATGAGAGCTGAAAGAATGGATGGTTTGAAATCAGAGAGAAGGGATAGATCCGTTGATGAAAACATACAAATCTTTACCGAAGAAATGAAAAACGGTACAGAATTGGGTTTGAAGAATTGTCTTAGAGCCAAGATAGACTACACTTGTCCAAACAAAGCCTTACGTGATCCAGTCATTTACAGATGTAACTTGACGCCTCATCATAGAACAGGAACTGCATGGAAGATGTACCCATTATACGATTTCTGTGTACCTGTTGTTGATTCTCTTGAAGGTATCACCCATGCCTTGAGAACCATTGAATACCGTGATCGTAACCCACAATACGACTGGTTTTTGGAAAACTTACATTTGAGAAAAGTTCATATTTGGGATTTCGGACGTGTTAATTTTGTCAGAACATTGTTGTCTAAGCGTAAACTACAATGGTTTGTCGACAAAGGTTACGTTGGTAATTGGGACGATCCACGTTTCCCAACCGTCAGAGGTGTAAGAAGACGTGGTATGTCAGTTGAAGGTTTGAGAAACTTTGTCATTTCTCAAGGTCCTTCGAGAAACATCATCAATTTGGATTGGAGTTTGATTTGGGCCATTAACAAGAAGATCATTGACCCAATTGCCCCAAGACACGTTGAAGTCGATACCACAAATGCGGTTCCAGTCACCATTGTCGATGGTCCATCATCACCAACCACTGAAAACAAACCAAAACATAAGAAAAACCCAGACGTTGGTTTGAAAAAAGTCATTTACTCCAACAGAGTTCTTTTGGATCAAGTCGATGCTGCTGCTATTGAAGATGGCGAAGAAGTCACTTTCATGGATTGGGGTAATGTCATCATTGACAAAGTTGAAAGAGAAAATGGTGTTGTGAAATCATGTACAGCTAGATTACATTTGGACGGTGATTTCAAAAAGACTTCAAAGAAGTTGACCTGGTTGGCAGATACCGATGACAAAGTTGAAGTGGAATTGATCGATTTCGACCATTTGATCACAAAGGACAAATTGGAAGAAGGTGATAATTTCGAAAACTTTTTAACTCCAGAAACCGAGTTTCATACAAAAGGTTACGCCGATGTCAACGTTAAAGATATGAAGGTTGGTGATGTTATCCAATTCGAAAGAAAAGGTTACTACAGATTAGACCAAGAAGCCAAAGACGGTAAGCCTTACGTGTTCTTCACCATCCCAGATGGTAAAGCCACCAAGAAGCTCACCAACTAATTTTTGTAACTCAATTCAAATATACATCGATATCTTATCCCGTACCGTCTATCAACGTAGTGTGATCGATCGATTAATTTTTCAAATTGTTTCTATGCATGAAATTGTATGCTTTGGTAGCGGGTTCTACACCAATAATCTGGGCCAACTCTTCCAACTCCATACTCACCAACTCTTTCAAATTCCTGATTTTCTGAATGATCAAATGATAGTTCACATTATTGATCCCCGGTATGTTTTGAATCAAGTCGATAGCAGTGTCATTATACCGTGGTGGACCATCCACAGTGTCATCTTTATCGTCCATCCCCAAATTCACAGCGATATTTGGATCAGGTTCATCATGCTGGGCTTTCAATTCCAAAATGATCTGAGCCGTTTGGTACGGCGATGAGGACCAAATGATTTTCAATTTAGGAAACGCAATTAGTAACATCATCAATTTGGACTGGATATCCTGTTGTAATAATTTCGAGGATATTGGATCCACTGATGAACCCGAAGTCAAATTATTGTTTCTGGATCTCAATTCGGAAAAGGGCTCTAATGAAAATGATTTGTTTTCGTCAAATTCGATCAACAACGTCGGCAACTCATAGTGTCGGAACATTTGTTCACACTGCGTATACAACCTACCTGATTTGAAACTCGATATCAAATCCGGAATTGCTTTTCTTTCAACACAAATCTTTGGTGATACAATGTAATCGCCTATAGTTAACATACATGGCATCACCCTGATACCAATTCTGTGTAACAAATTTGGTAGAGCTGAACCGTGGAACTCTCTTATGTCTACAATCACTCTGGTTTCCTGTTCAGGATTCCTGAAATTGGACCCACCGGCAATCCTCGTGTTATAAACGTTGCTTTTCCTCGTTTGAAATTTTGTATTGTCTCCCTCAGCAGTATATGTCGATGCCAATTGTCCCTTTTCCCTAATCAATTTCGTGAATATCTCCTTCTCTTTTTTAATATTACTCAAATGGATTTGCTCTTCAACTGAGGTCCCATAATACATGAAAAATGTACGAGCCGGATCATCTTTGTTCACAGCCTGGTACACTTCTACCCTTCTAATAAAGGACAAATCAGGTTCGTACATGACAATATAGGATGGCATTAACTCTTGCAATAACAAATCATCCGTCCTGCTGTTATACTTCTCGATGATGATTTGATCCTTCCTGTCAATGTACTCATAGTCAAAACCCTTTCTTCTCAGATGGGTAACAACAACATCATCCTGCAATATCGCGTTTGAGTCTGTATTGAAACCTGATTCTGGCACGGGTGTAGCATCCAATTCGTACTCTTCTTCATCTTCCTCAATCTCAGTTGCTTTCACAATTTCATCCTGAAGCCTATCTATCATGGTAACGTCAACGTCGTCAAGATTTCTCTGTATATCAGCAGAATGGAGTCTGCCAACAGCCGCCACTGTGGATCCACCTCTTGTTCTTCTTCTTTTTCCAGGTGGTGCTTTTCCCCTTGTAAATGTCTTCGAGGTGTTCAATTCTTCGGCACTTGCTTGTTGCCTTTGAAGCATTGCCGTCCTTTGTTGGTTTTCTAGCATCTGTTTTTGGATTTGCTGGTTTGTTGCAACCAAGGCATCTTTCCAAGTCAAATACGTCTGTACTTTGTCCACCATCATTTTTCTTGCAGAATAGGTGTTATGTCCCAAAGTTGACTCGTTCTCAACCTTTTTCAGTGTTGTGAGGAATTGTCTCAATTGCCTGCAAACAACAGTATCAGAGCACATGATCAATATAGGCCCAGACTCAGAGTCATTCCTATGTAGCTTATCTTCGTTGATATCTTCCAACAACAACAGCAATTGTTCCCATTTTGGTTGCTCTTCTAAAAGGTAAGTATCCAGTTCCTGATCGGCATTCTTAATTTTGTCAAAAACTCTTTTTCTAGCATAAGATATGATTGTAGTAGCCTCGTCGAGCATCAACCACGGTGACTGATTTGCCTTCATCACGTTGACCGACGGCTTATTTGATTCGTATATTTGTTGAACAATTTCATAATATCGAATTGCATCGTGAGTCAGCAATTTTGTCAACAACTCTTTCAAAGTTGACAAATCGTACACCAATTGCTTTGTGGTCCATGAGACTCTATGCCATACTGGATCCAATGTCGCTCTAATTATTCTAACGAATTCTTCGTCCAAGGCGCTTTGTGAGGTCCAATACTCAGTAGCAATGGTTGGGTTGTGACGCCGAAGTTCTGCCACACATGCTTCTATGCATCCTAATATAGCAATCTGGATATGCTTCATTGATTCAGTCATGTGCACGTTGATCTCAGTAACCACGTTTCTCAAATCATCTTTCTTCTTACTCTTTGGTTGTAATGACGAGGTGACATCTATATGAAATCTGGGCCAAAGAAATGATTTTTGTAATTTCAAACTCTTCAATTTGTTATACAATGGTTGAAACCCACGCGTGAAAGCCTCTGGTTCATCTGATAACAGCTTCACAAAACCCCAACTGTTCTGTTCTTTATACAAGGTTAATATGAATGACTCGTTAGACGTTTCCTTTATTTTCTCGGCATGGAGTAGCACAATCCCTGTTATTAAGTTGGAATCTATTATACCGGATAACAAGTCAACTATGAAAACTCTTGAGGTGACAGATATGATTCCACCTCTAGTGTATAATTTCCTTCTCTTGTCGATAGTCACCGTATCACCTCCTATCACTATGAAGGGTCTCTTAATCCCATCATCTTGCAAATTCTTTGTCAAATCGTCAAAGGAGTCCAACCAGGAAAGTTCGAGTAATTCCTCTCCAATTTTGGCATTCTCGTCTTCGAGGGCGTTAAGCAAAATAACTAGACTTCTTTTGGTGTTCTTGGTGTTCAATGTCGATGGAGCACTCAAGACATGTAGTAAGTTTGCCACTATAGGTTCTGTGCCTAGCCCTTTACCCATTATCAAAAGTCCATCTTCCTGCACCAAATCTTGTATAATATTTTGTTGAAATTTCAAAGGTAGCGATAAGCTCACGTCAATTGGGTTTGATCTTGTATCTATGATATCTTCTCTTTTCACCACTGGAACCGTGAAAGAGCCAATTTCCTGATCATTTTCGATATTGTCCAACGGTATCACAATCTCTTGATCATCCTCACCAACAAACAAACTCATCTCCAACTCTGGACAAATCCAAGTCTTCTTCTTCTCGTTGCTCTTCTCAATTTTTCTCTAGTTCAAGTCGTTTGCCAGAGATCAACTTTTTTCCATTTCTATGATTCATCGAATGGATAAAAAAAGTGAAATATTCAAACTACAAGATCTAATCAATCAGAATCTGTATTGATCATTCACAAAGATGGCATTGACAATTAAAGAGAAAATAAGGGAATTGAAGGATGACCAGTATTTCTACTCCTTCGAGTTCTTTCCTCCAAAGACCGAGTCTGGTTTAAGGAATTTGTTGGCGAGAATGGGGAGAATGTCGGTTTTAAACCCATTATTTGTCACCGTCACTTGGGGTGCCGGGGGATCCACTCTGGAAAAGACATTGGAATTGGTCAGCACTTGTCAAAGGGACTTATCATTCACGACATGTATGCATTTGACATGTACAAATACCACAACAACTATAATAGATAACGCTTTGGAGAATGCTAAGAAGCATGGTATAAAGAACATATTGGCATTGAGAGGTGATCCACCAGCCGGTGAGGAATTCTATAGACCAGATCCTGACAACAAGTTCAACCATGCAGTTGATTTGGTGAAATATATCAAGGAAAAATATGGTGATTATTTTTGTATAGGTGTTGCTGCATACCCTGAAGGGCACGTCGAAGGATCTGATGACTATGATCAAGATGCAAGTAAAGATTGGCCACATTTGGTTGAAAAAATCAATGCCGGTGCAGATTTCATAATCACACAGTTGTTCTATGATGTTGACAAGTTTGTTGATTTCGAGTCTCAGCTCAGAAACTGCAATGAGATCACAAACAAGGATCTTATAGTGATTCCAGGGTTAATGCCGATTAACAATTTCCAATTGTTCAACAGAGCGAGCAAATTATCCCATGCTTCGATCCCAAGTGAAATTTTATCAAAATTTCAAGATATCAAAACAAACGATGATGCTGTTAAAGAAGTGGGTGTCTCTGTATTGGATAACATAATCGACACAATTGTGTCAAAGACCAACATTAGAGGTTTCCATTTCTACACATTAAACTTGGAAAAGACCGTTACTCAAGTGATCAACAAGAATGCTCATTTGTCAAAAGTGTTTTTGAATGAGGAATTTGAAAGCGCCATTGCTGATGATGACGATGAAGGTGAAGATCTCGAGGAGATACCTATTACCCAACAAAAGGCAGCAAGAAAATATTCGAATCAAAATAGGCTTATCGCGAAAAGTGGCTCATTCACCGAGGAGCCTGCGGCTGCTGCAAGTGCTGCTACCCTTTCGACACCTAAAAAGACTATAGTACAAATATCATCCGGCGAAGGTGTCTTGGGAAGGGATGCCACATGGGATGATTTTCCAAATGGTAGATTTGGTGATTCTAGATCACCAGCTTTTGGTGAAATTGATGGTTATGGACCTTCATTGAAGTTGTCAAAGGCCAAAATTTATGAATACTGTGGTTATCCGGTGGAAGTAAAAGATATTTCAAAAGTGTTTGTGAATTATTTGACAAACAAGATCGAAGCTAATCCATGGTCTGACATACCTTTGAATCTGGAAAGTGCATTGATTCAAGAACAATTGATCCAAATGAATGAAGAGCAATGTTTTACATTGGCATCACAACCTGCTACCGATGGTGTTAGATCCACTGACAAGATATTTGGCTGGGGTCCGGTTGATGGGTACGTCTATCAGAAGCTGTTTATTGAATTTTTCTGTGACAAGCAAAAATTTGAACAAAAGATATTACCCAAGTTAGAACAAGATGATAATTTCACTTTTTATTACTCAGATGTGAAGAACAATTTTAAATCATCATCAACTCAAGTGTCCAAAAACGCTGTCACTTGGGGTGTGTTCCCAAACAGAGAGATTGTGCAGACGACGATTATCGAAGATGAATCTTTCAAAGCTTGGAACGAAGAGGCGTTCAAGATTTGGATCGAATGGCAAAGATTGTACCCTGTGAAATCAGCTTCTTACAAATTATTGGACTCAGTGATCAACAATTACTACTTAGTAAGTGTCATTCATCATGATTTTAAAGATGAATATGCATTATGGGAGTTATTATTAGACTGAAATACATACTCCCATTATCTATTATCGCTTTCTATCCAAAGTCAGTAATTGATGTCCTATCTTTTCTATAGACATTCCTTTTCATCTTTGATTCAGTTACAAGTGGGTGTCATAACCAGTCATAGATGGTACATACAATATAGCATTTTCAACAAATCATTTTTTGATATTTTCAATTTCAGTCTTCAATTCTGAGATTCGTCTTTGCAAATAGCCCTGGTTCAAATTCAGTAATTCTCCACCGAGGAAGATGCAATCTTTGTTCTGTAGAAGGAAGCACCCTCTTAGCACTACTGTATTCTTTTTAACAATAAGTTTACTGCCCAATGGGATCAGTAGTATCCTGTCCCTCGAAGATTTAAGAAAGTTGATCTTCTCGACAGTAGTAGCATAGCACAAGTCTCCAAACGCGTCTTGTAATAACAATTTGTAGACGCTTTTATCGAATTGTGCTTGTGGTGGTTCAAAAGACTGATGTTCTTCCGAGGCGTCCAAATCCACATTTGTAATCACTTTCTTCTTCTTGGTTCTGCTCTTTGTGACTTTATCAGTGATGACATTTTGCTCGTCTTCGAATTCGTTCAAGAATTCCAATTCTTGTGCTAATGATTTCGTGATGTCTCTTATCTGAAGAATTTGGAATAGTGTATCATTGGGAAGTTGTAATCTTTGCAGATTCTCGTATCTTTTGGGGTCAAAGGAGTTTTTCGAGCATCGGAGCAGTAGTTGTGATAAGTGATCAGCACCGAAGTGTAGGGCTCCATTATTAGTCAAGTTTTGTGTCAAGTATGAGACTGCCATCTTCTTATCTTGTCGTTGTCACAAATCAGAGCTTCACTTCATAAGAGAAAAAAAAAACTAAAATCCTTTGAAATCAAAAACAGTGAAGTGAACAAACTGAACGGAGACAAACCACGACGACGACTATCAAAAGATGATAATATACTCCTTGTACATATTGAACAAGTCAGGCGGATTGATATACCAAAGGAACTTCAACAAAGGCTTGAAAGAATTGTCGACGAATGACTACTTGATCTTGGCTGGCACATTACATGGAGTCCACGCCATAGCATCCAATGTGTCACCAGCGTTTGCCACACCTTCACCAATGTACAATAACCCTTCATTCACCAATACCAATACTTCGGGTTTGAAATCGATAGAGACAGATTTCTTCAAATTGTTTGTGTCGCAAACGTTGACCGGGATCAAGTTTGTCATGATCACTTCTACACAGCGAAGCGTTGAAAATATGAATATATCTACACATTATAGTAATGAGACGTCGATAAATAAGAATATCACTGATATAGAGCAGGTGTTGAGGAAAGTGTATTCGATATATACAGATTATGTGATGAAGAACCCGTTCTACAGTTTGGAGATGCCGATAAGATGTGATTTGTTTGATTTGACGTTGAACCAGTATATAAGAAGTGTACTGTGAAAAAGCAGTTGGCATGGATAGAGATAGCGTCTAGTGTACACTTACTTGTAGTAGTCTGTCTAGTCTAGTCTAGTCTAGTCTAGTCTAGTCTCATCGTAAATATGCTCAATTGAGTTAAAAAATTACAACAAGGAAAAATTAAATATCAAAATAAGTGGAATCTACAAAGAAACCACAATACCATCTATACACCATGGAGAGACATACAATGGATGCGTCTCCTCCAAAGATAAGACTCGACCACACTCCGTTGAGAAGGATGAACACCGTGTCGGGGCTGCTGGGGAGATCTGCTGAGAACAGTAGAAGAAAACACTCCTCGGTGGCAGCGCTATATACTCCACAAGACCAGAAACAATCAGAGTCAAAACCACAACAAACTGTGAATGGATACAGGAAGTTGAGTATTGGATCGAAATCGCCTCCTTCATTAATACCAGGTAGTGAAAGACTGAAAAAGAGGATTTCTGGTATCAATTTCAACATTCCCGTTGTGACGGCTGATAAGGATCAACAACAACAACAGCAACTGATAAGGTCATCGTCAGAGTCGCCACAACATTTACTATCTTCTACAGCAGGTTTGGATCGTCCTTCTTCCACAGACTCGGCTCCTTCACCGTCTCCAAAAGGCCACTCAAGACTGAGATCAGAGGTGCCGTTGTTACATTTCAGTAGTGGGGATGAGTTGCCATCGACACCAACACCGGACCAACGAGGATTTACAACACCAATCCACCAACAACAACCGCAACAGCAGTTTCAGCTGTTGCAAAATGAAACACCTGCAAATGATTTGTCCAATCAGTTGCGAGAACTAGCTGCAAAAGAGCTGGAATTGTTGGAGATGAAAGAGACAATCAAGAACATGGTAAACAAGAGAAGGACAATGGAGATGGAATTTGAAACGTTGAAAAAATCAGTGGAAAGAAGTTTGCACAAACAGATAAACCCAACGACAACAGCGAGAAAGTCTCATTCTTCTATAACATCTCCAAGAATTATTAGATCTCCAGATAGAAAGCATCAAAGGTCTGTGTCTGACCATCCATTAGATGACAATTTCAACTCCATTGCACCATCAGCTTCCAATAGCAGCCATAGCAGCATTCACAACAAGTCCTCTGGCTCTGATCCGACAAAAGTTAACAGGAGACAATCTGGTCTTTGGGGATTGATATCTCAAGTTGACAACTATATCCAAAACGAGTTTGAAAAATTCAACATCATAGATCTGAATCCGAATAATGGTACAAGACCATCGATCAATTCCAATACCTCTTCGGAAGGAATGAATGAATCTTTTTATCAGATTCCAGACAATAACAATATCCCCTCTGAAGAAAATCGGATTAAAAAATTGTTAGATTCAGGTCAGCATTCTTTGCTTCCTCAATCGATAAGGAGTGTTGTTGATGCAGTGATATACGGGTCGATAGACGAAGAAGAAGAAGAAGAGAACCAGCGATCATCAGGCGATGGTGAGAAACCACAATTGAAACAGCAAAGGCAACAGCACTTGACGAAGCCCGAGATATCGAGAGAAGATTCGAAGAAGTCTGTGGAAATGGAAGATTTCTCACAGAAGAATGATGGATGGGCTAACGATTTCAGTTTTGAAGATGAGTAGGAGGAGTAAGTTGTACTTTACCATGGGTGGTTTTTTTATTGATTTGTGCTTTGTTTAAAAATTGGAGTTGATTTACTTGTTCTTTTGATATTCTACTCACATAGTGCGATTCTATCTTTGTGTTTATGATACTTTATATTAATTTGATTATCTTATGCTACTATTCTAATTTCCTAACAACCTTGCAGTCAAAGCTTCCAAGTCTTGTAAGTTTTCCGGCTGTTCGATGAATTCCATTTGATCTTTCTTTTTGTCTGAGCCGTTGATCTTGTTATTCTCGAACCATTTAGGTTTCTTCACAGCTGGCTGTTCTTCGTCTTCTCTATCTGAGTTTGCCTCGAGATCTCTATCGAGGTCCCAATCACCTTCTTCTTCATCATCTTCTTCTTCCGATTCGCTAACCTCCTCATTCAGTTGTTTCTCCAATTCTTTTCTCCTTCTCTTCTTTTCTTGCTTCTTCGACCTCACCAAATCTTTGTCCTCACTGTCCGCCAATTGCATCCTTTCATTCTCCTGTTTTTTGAACTTGTCGGCCAATTCTGAAACATCGTTTTGTTCGTTGAATTCCAGTTCGTCTTGTAATTCGTAAATCTCATGTGTATTACCTTCGTCATCGAACAATAACTTCTTTCCAAGGGATTTGGACCCAGCTGATAATTTCTTGGATAAGGCTTTTTTCATCGATCTTTTCGAGGTTGGTAAATCTAACAAGTCTGGGTCGTTTTCGTTGATGATGTGATCGGTTCTCTTCACCGTTAAAAAGTCTTCTTCTTCTTCTTCATCTTCGTGGGTCATATGGTTGTAATGCTCGGACAATACGGTTTGGTTTTTCCTTTCAAACATCTTGTCGTACTTAGTCCTTATCTTTTTGTCGGTAGCTTCAACAATCTCACCATTCTCATCGGTTTTGTTCAAGTTGATCAACTGTCTCGAAGTGTTTTTCAACTGCTTCATCTTGTCTATGATCTCATCCTGGGTCTTGTTGGATTTTTCCAACATCTTGATCTTTGGTGCACCGGGCAAGCCTAAAGATTTGGCATAGTCTTCAACTGGCAACTGATCAATTTTAAAAACGTCTTTATCCTTTTGAATGTATACCGACTTGAAATAACTTATGAACAGTTTTTGTCCCAAGTATTTTAACTCGGGATTCGAGAAACACAATGCTTGCAACTGTTGATGTATTGTCTTTCTCTTGTTGTTCTTGATGTTCAATTTTTTCATCGCAATTTTCTTATCCTCCAACTTCTTCACAAACAGTTCCTCTTCAGATGGACAAAGCATCAACAAGGACTTACCATTTCTACCAAATCTAGCAGATCTTCCTACTCTGTGTATATAAGTGGCTGAATCCTCGGGACAGTCAAGTTGCACAACCCAGTCAATAGCTGGGAAATCCAAACCTCTTGCCACGATATCAGTTGCGAACAAACATACGTTTGAAGCCTTTGTGAATTTCATCGTTGTTTCCAATCTGGATGTTTGCTTTTGTCTTCCGTGCAATTTCATTAATGAAATACCCGGCTGTAACTTTCTAAAGGTTTCATAGACGAAATGTACTTGTTTCGAAGAACTGAAAAAAACCAATATCTTGGAGTTCAAATGTGTTTTCAAGAATGACCATAACATGTTGATCTTCTCATTCAATGGCACGACAACGTATGACTGCTCCAAAGATTCAGGAGTCTCCAGAGTCTCATCACTAGAAACATTGATATACTTTGGATTCACCAATGACAATCTTGCCAAATCTTGGATCGACTTGGTTTGTGTTGCACTGAACAATAACGTTTGTCTGTCATGTGGTAAATTACTCAAGATGTTATCCAATGTCTTCTGGAAACCCATATCCAAGATACGATCAGCTTCGTCTAGTATCAACATTTTCAAATTGGAAAGCTCAAAATTCACAGACTGATCCATATGTTGTAAAATTCTCCCCGGTGTACCTATCAAAATATTAATCTTGTTTATACGTTCACTTTCATATTTGAAATCCTTACCTCCAATAACCAAACCACAACTGAACTGGTTGTACTTCCCGATCTTGGTCAACACCTCATAGATCTGTACTGCCAATTCTCTCGTCGGTGTTATTATCAATCCAGAACAACCATCCAATTCTGAAACTTCTTCATGGATCAAATTTTCAATCATTGGAACCAAAAAAGCCAATGTCTTTCCTGATCCAGTCCTTGCCAGTGCCAAGATGTCTTTTCCTTGTAAAGAAAAAGCTATCGATTGTTTCTGGATATCAGTCATGGATATAAATGAGTTCTCTTTCAATCCGTTTACTGTGTTTTCTGTTATTGGTAAATCTTTGAATTTAGATAAGGTTGAGATAGTGGCATCGTCCAACTCTTTGATTCTCTCTTGCAACTTGTCCAAGTAAGCCTTGGAATCTTGGCGCAGCTGCTTACGCTGTTTTGATGTCAACTTCTGTGTGTGTTTCCTTGCCATTGTCTCACCACTACTACTATCTGATGCCTTCAGCTACAGATAAAACAAAAAATTTTAGAAAAAAAAAAAATTTTTTTTTTTTAAGAACAAGAAAGAGATGAGATAGCCCTTGTTTTGTTGTACTTATTTTATGGCGGTCAGTAGTTTAAAGCGGTATAAATCTATTAAGTATAAGTAAGTAAGTAACTAACTATACATATCCTCCCTTTTCACACATCTTGTAGAATAAACTGTCCTTATTTTTCAACAACACATCAGTCTTGTCGAATTCTTTAACTTCACCTTGGTCCAATAATAAGATCTTATCATAATCCAACACTGTATCTAATCTATGAGCAATGGTGATGATGGTCTTGTCGTTGAACTCTGTTCTTATCGTCTCCTGGATGATTTTGTCCGTTTCGACATCAACGGCAGCAGTAGCTTCATCGAGGATCAATACCTTGGATGGGTTTAACAACGAACGCGCAAGGCATAATAACTGTTTCTGTCCAACTGATAAGTTTGAACCGTTTTCAGAAATCTTATAATCCAAGATGTGTTCTTCCGTCTTGATGAATTTATCAAAGTGTGAAAGGTCTAAGACTCTGGCCAATTGCAAATCCGTGTATTGTTGTAATGGATCCAAGTTTGAGCGAACTGTTCCCTGTAATGCTTGTGAATCCTGTGGAATGATGTTCAAATTATGTCTGAGATCGAATAATCCTAAATTGTTGATCTCGATGTCATCTATTTCAATAGAGCCATGAGTTGGTTCTAGTAATCTGAAAAGTGACTGTGCCAAAGTTGACTTACCGGCACCAGTTCTACCAACAACACCAATTTTCTCCAAAGAGTTGATTTTGAAATTTAGGTTTTTCAACACTGGTGGTAAAGCTTCACTATAGCTTGTCGAATAGTTTTTAAACTCAATATCACCTTTGCCTGGCCAACTTTGTGGGGTCCTCTTGTTTTCAATCACCAATGGCGCTTCACTTGGTACGTTACAGTATTCCAATATTCTTTCAACACTGACAATCTCAGACTCACAGTGAGCACACATTCTAACTGCGCTATTCAACGATTGGGTTACGTTCAAAGAGTAACTCAATAATAAACCTATCATAGCGGAAGTAAGTGGTTTTGAAGACATTTGGGTCCATACCGATAGTATTGATACAAATAAGATGACTATAGCTCCAATAAATTCCAATCTAACGGCAATCCATCTTGCAAAAGATGAGTTGTTATTGATGATTCTGCAGTTATTGTTTAACAACAAACTCAAGTAATAATCAAATGTAGAAGACTGATTGAACGCTCTGATAGTTTCATCACCATTTATAGCTTCTCCGATCAATGACAAAATTGGACTTGAGGAAACACTGAGCAATCTCTTGATCTCTCTTGAAAATGCAACGTAGATGTCCTGATAATACAGATAGATCACGAATAAGAAGGCAAAGACAATCAAAAATATAGGCAAATTAATGGAGATGACAACCACAGTGGCAATAACTGAAACTAACGCCTGCAATAAATATCTAAAAGTATGTGAGATCTCATTATCGACATTGTGAATATCACTGGTGAACCTATTCAAAATTCTTCCCATTGGTGTGGTTTCGAAAAATTGCATTGGTGCCCTTACTACAGCCTTTGCTAATTTATTGTGCAAGACTTCTGCTGCGTTCATAGCACAAACAGTCTGAAACATGATGTTAGCCAGTACACCCAAAAGGACAACGAACGAAGCGATGAGGATGAATACACCAATAAAATAATTAACACAGACAGTTTCGCCTGCTTTTGAGTTCTCCTCTGACCAATGTTTAAGCCAATAACTGTCAAGATACTCGGCAACAGGAGTGAGCACCAAAAAGGTACCAAGAGAAAATACGCTCTTCTTTCCACAAGCTAAAGCATATTGTCGATAAACGTCCCAGTTGACCTTTCCAGTCAGTCTCGTCTCTACCCTTTTACTGGCCGCTGAGCCATCGCTGTGTGTAAGACGAGCAAGGATCCTTGCAGCATCGTGCTCCAGAAGTGTTGGTTGTGGGATTTTTACATCGTGCAATGGCTCAACTTTTTCGAACTCTGATTGCTCAATGACGGTACCAAATGTTTTGATCAAGTTGGAAAGCTTTGAACCTTGTTCATTGTAAACCTTGCTGAACGAACCACGTTCGGCAATAGTACTGTTTTCTAAAAGGATGATTTCATTCGCTGAGTTGAGAACCTTGACGTTGTTGGTGGCTAAGATTGTGGTCTTATTGGCCAATAAACCGCTGCTCTTATCGAAGATCTTGGTGATCAATTTAGCACTTACATGGGAATCAACTGCTGATAAGATATCATCCAAAACGTAAATATCAGCTCTGGCGTATAAGGCTCTGGCAAGTGACAACCTCAGTTTCTGTCCACCACTCAAAGAGATACCCTTTTCACCAACCAAGGTACCGTCCTTGTCTTCGAAAGAGGATATATCTTGGGCCAAATCACAACATTCCAAGACTAAATTGTAAAAGTCTTCATCGTAGTCATGGTTGAACAAGATGTTTTGTCTAACAGTGGCATTCATGATCCAAGGCATTTGGGAGCAGTAGGCAATGGAACCTTTGATATCAAATGTAGCAGGTTTTGTCGAGTCGTTGCTGACTAAAGGTAACTCACCCAAGATCAGCTTTAAGAAAGCAGATTTTCCTGACCCAACTTTACCAACAATACATGACAATTGACCTTTGGAAACAGAATATTCAATATCTTCCAATGCAACAACTGATTCTTCTTTTGACCAAAAAAATCTAGCATTCTTGATTTTAATTTCACCCGATCCGTCTTGAATTGCATCTCTCACTTCTATTTCATCCAAAACTAGGAAGGACCTGATTCTTTCTAATGAGATTTTACTTTCGATCACGTCTGAGATTGCATCTGGAAACCATTGGACAGGATTTTGTAATGCGTTGAAGAGTGTAATCAGTGGAAAAATGACAGCAGCAGTCAATGGAGTAGAGCCGTGTCTAGCAAACATGAAAAAACTGGAACCACAAATGACGTATGGAACAAACAGACCGAGCATGCCTCCAAACGCATCCCAGATACTTTTCGTCTTCAAATCACGCAACTCTTCGTCATTTCTAATATGTTGTAACCTTTCCAACATTGGCTGTTCCCAAGAGTATAATTTGATAGACTTGATCGAACTCAAGATATCGCTTACCAATGAAGTTCTGCTATCTTTTTTCTCCAAATGGCTCTGTTGAAGAACTTTCATCGAATTAATGATGTGAGTATTGATTGGGATAGCAACGACTAAAATCACAATTCCGATCCACATTGAATTACCCAATAAGTAAAATAAAGAAGCCAAACAACAAATGATTTCGACTGGGTAAATGATGAGACTGATTAAAGCTTCAAAGAATACATAATAAATAATCTGGGTGTCGACGGATAGCAAACTTATGATGTCACCTGTTTTCTTAGTTTTCTTCAGTTCTGGTGACAATCTCATACTCTTGTTGTAAATCAACCTCATGATTGAATATTTCACACTGTTGGCGGAATTTGACATGTTGATCAAAGCCGCATTCCTGAGAATGGTACGTAAAGAAGCCACCAAGAACATGGAAACGCAGAGTAACAACTTTGGCATAAGTTTGACTTCGGAGTTTTCTAGCGATTTGATCAATGTTTTAAAAAGTTGCGGTTGTATGAAAGCGAACATGGAAGTAAGGATGTTGAAAATGAAGCTGATGACCATTCTGAATCCAAAAGACGAATATAACGCCTTGAACAAGGATGGAGTGTGGTTGAACTTCAACTGCTTCTTCCAGTTTTCGTTGAGGAGTCCAAAATTGGGATCGGATAAAAGGACATGTGGTAATTTTTCGAGATCTTCAGGTTTCAAATCTGGGTTTTTTTTGTTTTCTGAGATCATACCGTTTAAATAAGTGAATGTGAATCTTGAGATGGCATTTGGTGAATCGGTTGGGATCTTGTTTATTAGATAATGGTTGACCAATTCAACGGATGGTGTATAACAGTTAATTTCCAAAACAAAGACAATTAACACTGATATTGACAATATGGACTCACTTGTCTTAGTGATAGGGGTTGCTGCATTGGTTGGAACTTCTCCACCCAAGAAACTTTGAACTGCAAGAACGGCATATATTATAAACTGGCATAAAGTGGAATATAACAATGTTCCATGTGGGATATATGAATGTAATACTTCAGTGATGAGTAGTGGTAGTAAGACCAATGCATTAGCGATGATGTTTAAAAGTACCGCATATTGGAAAAAAGTAGAACGAATGTGGAGCAGATAGGTTACCAATGCCAATATTGAAACGACAAAAGCGGCCACTCTTAATTTGTAACTAAAAGCTTGTCTCTTGAGTGAACCGACTTTGAAAGGTGTCTTGTATAAGTTGATCCCACCGATGAGTAACGACACTGCAGAGACAGTATATATCAACACTGATAAAAAGCATGGATTGATCGAGTTGGAATCTGTGAAGGAGACCAATGGGTAATAGTTGGGACAATCCATATTTGTGTGGAGTGACTTTATATTTCAAAGAGATTGGAAAGTTTCCAGTCGAGTAGAGTCTATTTAAATGATATATAAGCCATCACCGTTGTCTAACTCTAACTCTTCTGTCCGGAGGCAATTACCTCAAGGCCACACGGCGCGCTGCAAGAATTTTTCCGTGGCTCCGATTCGAATTCACACATTTTTCACTCTTCACTCTGCCATAAGGGTTCTTCTTATCTGCGATCTTAGTTAGATAAACAATTACTCTTTAAAGCCACATGGGGGGGAAAATCTGGAGATGAGTCATAGAGGTTACATTCTGGGATCAACTCCAAGTCCCTGCGATGTGTAAAGCTTTTCTACAAAATCAAGTGATATGGTTTTGAGAAAAGAAAAGATAAAACTGTATGATGGGATTGTGATAGGGGTCGGTCCGTTGACCCTTTTCCAGAGATCCAAACCATGGTTGAAAAGGTATGCTGACCAGTCTCGTATTGCACCTTATGTTTCATTCTCACTTGATCTGCCTATCTTTTGTATGAATCTTCTCTTCTACGTACCTACTTGTGCGCCAAATCGGGTAATCGCAATCTGATAATCCTCTCTCACACGATGAACATCTATGAGTTCCAAGAGAGAGATCCCTGGTGGCATTAGAGCTGAAGCCTGAATCTATGCCAGATTTGACTGTTGTGGCCAATTGCTGTTTCGAACAAGTTAAGCTTTCGCCATTGCCCAAACAAACGTTTGATCAAAAGAAGATAAAGAATAAGATCTGCCATTTTATTGTTGCCCGAATCATACGTGTCATTATACCGATAAGGTCAACAAAGTTAACTGAATTATTCTTTGAAGATACAAAGAGACTGGATATGTCTTCCAACCTGTGATCTCCTTGTCCACGCTACAATGTCTTCAACTCCACCATCTTTGATGTCTCCCGGTATTGCAGAGACCGAGACTGATGCTTCATCCACAAATAAGAGTGGTAACAGTGCAATAATACTACCCAACATTAGAACCTCAAAGAGAAGAGTTGTACCCAATTCCAACAGAAAGAGAGCCCTTTTCAGTTGTGATAGATGCAAAACAAAGAAACTTGCATGTCAACGTGTATCACAAGATGGCTTACTGTATGATTCGAAGACTCTGTGTATTCATTGCAAAAAATTGAACCTCGAGTGTAAGACCACTATTAAGAGAAAGAAAAGAGTTCATGGTCCAATCGAGAATATTGGGTTGCATTACAAATGTTTGATCACCATCTTGAGAGGGTTGTATCCAGATAGAGATATCAACAACATCGACACCTTAATTGATTTGGGAGTGAGTTTAAGTTTGAAAATGCCCTCGAGAGATGGGATAACAAAGGAAGAAGAAGAAGATTTGAAAGATATAGCGATTTTGTTGACGTCAAGTAAGAGAATCAAACATCCACCCAATTTTGTCAAGGAGGAAGAAATGGACGAAGATGTTTTTGGAGATGAAGAAGAAGTCAAAGGTAAAGAGCTGGGAGAGGCTGGGACTGGTGGGGGTGTGCCCAAGAAGACGAATAATGACGGCCGAGTCATTGTCGATCATGGCGGTAATACCCATTATATTGGACCGTTGGGTGCTCCTCTGATGACCTCTACTGTGTTTACGATCTTGCTGAGGAGTTCTCGAAACAAGTTGAACTTGCTATCCATTTCCAAACTCCAATCCAACAGTAATTCGAAAGAGGGTATTATTAATTCGAAACAACTGCCGTTGAATTCATACATGTTTCGGACCTTGGATTTGGAAAATTTCCCATTTTTGAATTTGCTCGGACGTAAAGAGCTGGATTTTTATGTTGAGCTGTTTTTCGAAAAGCTTCATCCTTTGGTTTTTTGCTTTGATAGGGCAAAATTTATGGAATGTTACGAGATCTTTTGGAGTTTGTTACAACAGAGTCCATCAACGACACAGAACGCCACACCAATACTTTCTAACGCCAAGATTTGTTGCATCTATATGGTTTGGATTTTGGGAAAGCAAATGATGTCATATAGTCAAGCCTCTGAAAGTCTGGGTGTGGTGGAGTTTGATGATTTCTTGGTGAACAGATACATCGATGTCATCAAGATAACTTTGTCTGAAATGTTACTCACTCCGTCACTCGACGGGATCCGTTGTATGATCTTGTTGTCCATATACATGGACAATAATAAACGTCGTGAAAGCGGTTACGTGCTCTTAGAAGTCCTGGCAAGACAAGCGATATCCATTGGTCTTAACAGAAATTCGTTGACTCTCCATAGTAATCACCAGTCCGATACTGATGAATTGAAGCGGACATGGTGGGTCTTATTCAAACAGGAGTTGAGATTCAGTAATCAGATGGGCAGACCTACTTGTTTGCAGATTGAAGATGTCAACGTTGAGGCACCCAAATTTGACAGCGACCCTGTGTACCAGTCATTTGTCGAGGAAGAGATCAAATTGAACAGGATCATGTATGACTTGCTACAATATCGTAAGAAATTGTTTCTCAACTATGAGTTATTGTCCTTGATCAATCTTGAAAAACTGATCAATTTGAAAAAACAGTTCAATCAGTGGTTTGCAGAGTTGCCTCAAATTTTGAAATACAATGTCGAACCAACCTTGTACAAAATCCATTTGGTAATTCAGTATCATTACTATTTCATCACTTTGACCTTACCGTTCATTGTGTATTCCTCGGTCCATAAGGATCTCAAACTTTCGAACGATGATCCAATCTTGGATTTGATATGTCAGTGTGTGAAGTCGTCCACTAATATTGCCGAGTTAATGACATTTATCGACAACAATGGGTTTTTCAACGGGACTGTGTATCCTGACTTGTTCTATTGTTATCATGCCACGATGTCATTGGTGTTATTTTATTTACTCATTCAAAAGACAAATAAATTCGACATGTCGTATATCGAATCGAAATATGGAATCGGCCTGAGTGTTGCAAGTGATTCACTACAGTTGATCAAAATCATGATTATGAAAAATAGTGAGTCAATTACTGGTTCCCTCGCTATCATTGCCGAATTGATCGAGATCATGATCGCGGATTTAGAAATCATCATTAGAGCTAATACCCCAACTAATACCGAGTATACAGCAGATGTAAATTCTAACAACATCATAGCCCAACTGGGATACATTCATCAACAACAACAACAACAACAGGAAGGCTCCCAAAATAAGGACTCAAGTGGCCTAAACGGCGGGCTTGGACATTTGCTGAAACTGCTGCTGCAACTGCAACAAGTAATGCTGCCGACAGAAGGGCAGCAAGTTCCAATTCAATACCCTCTGCCGCAACAGCAGTCACGACCACCTGCTGAAGATATGTACTCTTCCAATATCAATTTCGATTTTAATTACAATTTCGGGATTGATAATCAAATTGTGTTGGATAATGATATGATTGATTTGTTGTTTGGTAGTATAACCAACAATAACGGCTTTGGAAATTCTAACGGGGATGGAGCTATCTGATGTGGCCCTGGGTCAACCATTGTTGTGTATGTATTTCAGTAAGATATCCCCAATTGGAGCTCATCCATCGCCGCCTTTCAAAGATAAAAGATGTAAAAATCAAAGTCATCTCCAAAGAAAAATATGTAAAAAAAAAAAAAAAAAAATAAAAAAATTTTATACAAAAAGAATAAAAAAAAATTTCAGAGCGTTTAAAGTACAATCAGAGCATTGAGATTAAAGAATATGGCCAAGAGCTTGAAGCAACAGATCGAAGAGCTTTCGAAGCCTACGAACCCAGATTTCGACATCGAGGATAACGACTCCAAAGTCTTTGACAACGTTGACTCAGGGTCCGAATCAGATTCCTCGGAGACTAAATTAAATAACGATGATCACTATGTCAAAGTTGGGAAATCCAAATTGAGAGATCACTCGGTCAAGTTGGGTAAGAAGTACGAAGGCCAAAAGGCCAGCAGAGAGGAATTATATGGGGTGAATAGCGGTGCTCCTTTGAGTGATGAAGAAGTTGAAAGCTCACAGGATGAAGAAGAAGAAGAAGAAGAAGAAGAGGAACAGACAGAAGATAATGAGGATAATGATGAAGTGTCTATGGAGGGCTCGGAGGATGAAGTTTCCATGGATGACTCCGAAGATGATATACCAGTGGAGGACGAAGATAGTGAAGACGATCTGCAAGACTCTTTATCTGACAGAGAAGAGGATTCTTACAAGAGAGAGAAATTGAAATTGTTAATGAACAACGAAAGAAAACATATCATAGGCAAATTATCCACCACAGCCAAGACCGATGCCTTGAAAGGTTACGCCATCTTACAACAACAACAATTATTTGATCAGGTGTTGGACTCCAGAATCAAATTGCAAAAACTGTTGACTTCTTCAAATCAGTTACCTGCAAAGAAACAGACATATAAAGAATTGGGAGGTGATAAGCAAAGTTTGAAACCTGTCAAGGAGAAGTTGTACACATTGTTAGATCAAGTGTTGCAATTGAGATCTGATGTTTTTGTGAAGGAGGCTGTTGTGAAGGAGCCAATCAAGATAAATCATAAGAAGAGATCATTTGAAGAGTATCTCGAGACAACGTCTGAACTCGATGAGACTTTGAACAAATACCGTGATAATGTGTTATTGAAGTGGTCACACAAGATAAATTCTGCCTCCGGCTCTTCGGCATTGAACAGTGCCAAGTTCAAATCGATCAACCAGGATTCTCTGAAACAAGTGCAGAATAATTTAATAGACATGGAAAAATTGGTGAAGAGGACACAGTTGAACAGGAAAAAATTAGAGCCAATTGGTGGGTTGATCTTGGATATGGATCAAGAAGACAGATCATTGCAATATTCGTCGTACATCTTTGACGATGAAGATTTCTACAGAGTATTGTTGAACGATCTTATCGATAAGAAGCTCGCTTCGAACGAGAAAGTTTCATCACAAATAACCATAACCAAATCAACAGCCAAGCTTCATAAGAATTACGAGAAGAAGGCATCGAAGGGCCGTAAATTGAATTTTGAGATTCAAGATAGTTTGGCGAATTTCGAAACACCGAACTCACAAGTGAAGAAATGGGCCGATGATCAGATCGATGAGTTGTTTGCCAGTTTGCTCGGACAAAAAGTGAACATGGATGAGAGTGATGCTGAAGAAGATGGAGTAGGAGAAGAGCAAGACGTTGTCGATACAGGGTTGAGGCTTTTCGGATAGATAGATAGATAGATAGTTGAAATTTATTTGATATAAACGTACAAGACTCCATCGGTTGAATTCATGAAACTTTTGACATCTCCAGAGATATCATTCGGTAGTGGTATTTGGATCAAACTCCTTTCTCTAGAGTACTGTGTGTCTAACGTTGTCACGCTGAGGTCTTTTGTAGCGGTGTTGTAGGATAGGTCGTAATTGGTGGACGGTGATTGGAATTTGATGAGAAGCTTGTATTGGGATGCAGTTTGTGTTGGTTTCAAAGGAGATATGGTTGTGGAGATGTCCAATTTTGGGCTTCCTGCTATGCTCCCCACATGCGTCGGTTTAGCAGTTGTTGCTATTTCCAGTTTGGATTTGCCCTTGTTTGGCGATTCTGTTTCATCATCAGTGGTACTTATCCTCATATCTTCAATCACTTCGATCAATGGTTTTTTCCCCATATTGGTGGAAGAAGTCCTACCTAACAACTCATCGACCGAGATCATCTCCCCACCATCTTCTTCCTCTGCTTCCTGTTTCTGTGCCGCAATCTCCAATTTTTTCATCTCTATTATCCCACTCGGTTGTGTTGTGTCCACCAGCATCATCCCATCATCTTCGAAATTTTTATTAACACTGGTAATCGCACTGAGATCGATCACCACGTCGATGATATCCAGATCGACACCTTTATACGACAACTTCGGTGTTGTGATACTTTCTCTGTCCACCATGAGTCCATTGTCCCCGGATTGGAATTCGATCGATTCGATACACCATTCCATCAATATTGTCAACAAGTCTTTGTTTAGCACACACCATCGCATGCAAATGTCATTGATGATGCAATTCATGTACACTGATCTGACACCTTTCTTGTCGAGGATTGGTTTAAGCTCATTGGTGGTGATGTAAATTGGGATCTCCCATTTGTTTTCCATAATCAAGGGGAACGTCTCAATTGGGTTGAAGTCTGTATCAGGTCTCGGTATTGCTGGGTCTGTGAGCACGTTGAGAAAGATTTTGGTGGATGCTGGGTAGGTGTCATACTGTGTTAAGATTTTGGATTTTATCACAAAGGATGGTTTAGGGTTGATAGTTTGAGTCTCTGCAGTCATCTTGATCATGTACAATTGTAGCCCTTAGTTTGTTATCATTTAACTCACACACAATATGAAAAATGTGCAATTTAGAAGAAAAAAAAAAATTGTCAAATTTTTGACAAGATTTTGATTCCAAAACATATATATAATTCACATTTAAATGGATATCGTTGAGATGTTATGGAATTGAAGTGTGTGAACAGAATCTGTAAAACATGGCGAAGATTCCGGTAAAGTTGATTCCAGGCACTGAAAGTTATTGATGAGATTGGTAGATATCAATTATATGCCCGGTTATTTATGTTAATAACTCTTCGGGGAGTGCATAATCTCAAGCTCAAACTACCCCCATCTAAAAGTTCTTGAAATTCTGCATCATGACAACTGAATTTGATATCCCCTTAGCATCGCATACTCCTTCATATCTGTCATTTCCAAAATATTTCAGAACTCGATAGGGGTGTGTGTGTCCCTTGGATTATTTTCTAGTTTTTTGGAAAAAGACTAAGACAGGATTACGCCTCAAGTTTAACCTTCCTCAACCAATGAGTGTACTCAAATCATATATCTTCTAGCACACAACAGTAGCAACAACACTCTTCACAAAATTGAACCCCTTTTTTTTCAAGATCTCGAAAGGTTCTTCGCTTTTGTCAAATACAAAACCTTTACTACGTGACCCTAGGTGTCTACTTTCACCCCCTTTTCAAAATGGTTGAATGACTAATTAATTGATTAATGCAAGATCTATAAAACTAAACACTTGTCCCTCTCAGCTCTCTTTTCTCCAGCCATTTCATACCTTTAACTACACATAAGTAGATAAAGAAATTGGCCAAGACACATAACACCGCCATGAACGTGTAACACCCACCTAATTCCATCAGTGCCACCATCTTGGACAACAGTGCAACACCGACCAGAGACAGTAAACAACGTGAAAAATTCACCAGTGATGTTGAAGTCGATGACTTACCGGGAAAAATATCAACCAAGATCGTAGTGCACATGGTCACCGGAGATATAGCACAGAAAGACATTACAAACACGGAAATGAGCACGATTGAAATATGGCATTTGTATTGTAATGTCCATCCGAAGATTAAAGTGAACAGGGCCATGACTAATGATGGGACGAAAAACATTTGTAAACGCAGTTTAAAGATGTTGAATTTGGGTTTGATCTCGACGTTTGCGTATTTGGTATCGTACTTATTCTTCTCCCATCTATAGATGAAATCTAACACGTTACCACAAGTCAACGAGCCAACGAGACAACCTATACCTGCGGGGAGGTAGCATAACCCTATGTGCAAAGTGGAGTAACCGTATGAGTCGGTGAGAACTGTTGTATATGAAGTTAATGACATGTTCCAAGTGGTGAACACAATACTTGAGGGAAACAAAGCACATGCCACTTCTGGCAATAGCATGATTTTGAACGGGTCTAATAAATCAAAAGATTTCAGTGTTTGTTGCAATATCGAGCTAGTTTGGTTGGTGAACCTGGTTTTCAAATGAGGTAAGTACAAGATGGGCAGTTTGTTAATCATCCTTGTTGGCTTCACACTCAAATTCCCCACTATGGTTCTCTTCGTCTCTGGTAAGATCATCAGCAGTACAAACAACGTCACTCCGGGCAGGATACTCAAGAACCAGAAAATGGATCTCCAACCCCATGGGGAACTCAGCAACGCCAGTCCGATCAACGCCCCAAAACCTTGTCCGACAAGTGTTATCCCGGACACGGCACCCATATACGAGCCGCGTTCAAACCTCTGGGTGATATCTCCCACGATCCCAGAGCTGATCGAGATCACCGGCGCGATACCCCCGGCTTGGAAACAGCGCAATAGCAAGATCAACCAGTACAGGTCCAGCACCGCGAGTCCGATGTTGGCTCCGATGTACATGAGTAAGCATTGTAATACCACCGGTCGACGGCCAAATTTATCTGCCAAGTTGGACATCACTGTGGGGCCGATGCCTTGGAAGACAAGGTATAGCACCACGGATAAGTTCATCAACTCGTCGCTGACGTGGAACTTCGAGCGCATTATGGGTAAGATCGGGAAGAAGATGGGCAGCAGGATCAGGGAAAACAAACCGATGAACAGGGTAAATCCCGCGAGTGAGATTTTTTCACCCCTCGTGAGGATAGTATATGGTACGTCATCCTCCTCCTCCTCCTTCGGCCCTTCTGATTGTGCTTTTGTTTCAGACATCTGTGTATCCAAATCATGTTGAGATCTGGTCCTTATCAATTCTGTAGTGTTCAAATTCTCATCGTCAATTTCATCATCGTTATAGATATGAACTGGTCTCTGTGCATGTTGGTTTTGAATCTCTTCAGTTCTGATGGACTTTCTCTCGTCGTCGTCGTCGTCGTCGTCGTCATCATCATCATCATCATCGTCGTCATCGTCATCGTAATCATCTTGATGGTCGATATCTGGGGATTGTTGTTGTGTTGTCGCTGAAGAGGATCTACTAGACGAACTAGATGAGTTCAATGGTTGCTTTTGTATAGAAGTCAGCTCAGCGACGGTCATTTTTTGCGAGCGTACTATATCGACAGCCTCGTCGATTCTTTATATTAAATGACCGACCACTTCTCTTTCTTAGTTGATATACAACAAAAAACCGTTTTTATCTCTCTTTCTGTTTAAGCTTTTTTTTGCTCGCTGGGACTCTTTTCTTTTTTGTCCTGTTCAGGTTTTTGTGTTTTTCTACGGCGGACGGGCTTATTACCCAATGGGGAAAACATCGGCTTACAATTACTCTTCGCCGATATGAAAGTAACGATGGATAGACGCCGGTTTCGCTATATTTGATTGACACCCGTTTCTAGGTATCTATTATAGTCTTCTTTGAAATGTAAAAGGTATTTTCTCTCTTTTGT
This sequence comes from Nakazawaea pomicola, assembly GCA_030567755.1. NCBI lineage: Eukaryota > Fungi > Ascomycota > Pichiomycetes > Alaninales > Pachysolenaceae > Nakazawaea > Nakazawaea pomicola. The sequence continues at coordinate 52,653 of JAJLSS010000035.1, read as the reverse complement.
TGTGTTAAGATATGAAAAAACTGATGCATACCGGAAACTACGATATGAGCTACGTATTATACCCGCCGTCCACCTTGACAAATCATTTGAACAAAGTAATCGATCATCCTCTCGGTGGATCATCTGGGGTACTGATCATGAAACTAACATCCTGTTTCCGCCTTCCATCATAATCGTCATCATGATCACCTTGTTTTGTATTTTCACCACTTTCTCTCCTTGCACTATTACTGGAATTCCCACTTCTAGTCATCATCTTAGTTGTCAACGATGAATTCTTACCACTACTTGCGCCATGTAATAATTCCAGCTTCTCCTCATTCGAACCTGATCTCATCTGTTGTTGATGTTGTTGTTGTTGGTATATCCATCTTTGTTGCAGTTGTGCGTATTGTTGTTGTAACTGTGACTGTAAAGGATGTTGTTGTTGCTGGTGCTGTCTTTGCGTAATCGGTGGGAATGGCTGTGATTGTGGGGGTGTATAGTATTGGACTCCTTGTGTTTTAGACGTAGTCATAGTCCCGGGTTGTTGTTGCTGTAGGGGTGATTGTGATGATGAAGCTGGTGGTGGTTGTGGTGGGTATTGTTGTTGAGGTTGAGGTTGTGGTTGTGGTATATACTGATAATGACCACCTTGGTAATTACCAGTTTGAGGGATGTACATCATTTGTGCAGAACTGAAAAATTGCTGTCGCGGTGCTTGTGTGAGTGGATCAAATCGTTGTTGTTGGTGATGTGGTATCGGTGATGGAATTTGGGGAGGGACTTGGTTTGGCAGTGGAGAAACCAGCAGTATGTAATAGCCACCCCCCGTTGAATGTTGTGATTGTTGTATTTGATCTATATTGGCGCCATATGCATAAGGTGGTGGTGGTGGTGGTTGAAGTGCATGTGGATGATAAGATACAAACGGTTGGCCTGGATGAGATGGCATCATATCACCAGTGCTTTTTCTCTTCATATTCTTATTACCTATAGAATCAAGTGATTGTGTTTTGATATGATTTTTACGTGAGAATTTTTGTAAAGGAGAAATGAACAGTGATGTTGATGATGATGTTATGGATCCAGGGGTAGCATCCATAGAGTGTCGTTGCTTTTTGTTGTTGCTGCTGCTAGTGGTGGCCGATGATGGGGTGTGAATGATTTCATTGGTGTTATCTGAGATCTGTCGATGACGTGATGTTGGTGTTGTAATTCTGGTACCGATATCTGGGGTTTTAACTGGTATCGAAGCAGTAGTGGGATGGTCTGGACCTGGCCAAAATTGGAATTGAATATTCTGCTGTGATTGTTGTGTTTGAGATGCAGCTGGGGGAGGTTCCAATTTGAATTTAGTCATTGTTGGTTGCTTTACCTTTTTTTCCACTCTGGTCACGGTTTTGGAAATTGTATCTTCCAATTCGGATGATGATTTGTTATGAAACAAGATAGGGATTAAATCTGCTTTGACACCATATTCACGCAGTAATTTGAATAACTCGATAGTTTTTGCCAAGTTTTCATTTTTGAATTGTTGCTGTTTCGCCTTTTCTTGTTCTTCGCGGAGGCTGATTAAAGACATCAATGTGGACTCGCTGTATTGAGTTGTTGTTGCAGGGTCTAGCAATTGGTCAATCAAGGAATCTAGAGTAGGTCTTGTTATTTCCGTTGGTGTTTCAGTGTATGATGGTTTGTCATGTCGTACCTCTTCAACCTGCGCAGATCGATCAATCTTTATCGGCTCACGGGTTGTATTACTCGGCAGTGATGATGTTTGCCTTTGTGCAATATTATCTTCCATCGCCCTTTGTTCCTCTTTGCTCCTTTTAATATTGTCACCTTCTTCTTCCTCTTCATTTATGGCAAAAGTCAATCTTCGTTCTTCATTATCTTCTGCTTCATCTGCTTCTTTAACGACATCTTCACTTTTTTGATTCAGGTTCCAGCTATCCCTTGAATTGGGCGTGGGTGTAGATTGCGATGATGATGATGATGATGTCATTGTTATATTCTTAGTGGCTTCTGTTCGATGGGATGATCAATTCAGGTGTAAGGCCATGCAAGTTTATTCTTGGGTTTCTGTATACCTGTGTGTTTGTACTTTATTGATGACTGGCTCGTCGTTTGTCTTGTGATTGCCTGTGCGTTGTTTCAAGGAGTGATCCCGCTAGGAAAGCAGATAGGATGGATGGATAGATGGACGTGATGGGAGTGAGTCAAGGGGTGGAGATGTGGATAGGTGGATGATAACTGGTGGATCCAAACGATGGCACCATCTACCGATCCAATGGGTATTGTTGTTGGATATAAGGCATTTTTACAATTTACAGCCTTGTCTTGATTTGTTATATAAATTGAAATAAAAATAGGCGTTTGTTGTTTGTTCCTGCACCACTAAACAAAAGAAGAAAAAAAAATATAATCGCTTAAGCAGATTACTAATAGTCAACAACAACAACAACAATAGATTACTCAAGACATGAAGGAATGGTATCACCATCTTCGTTCTTTGATCATCCAACCAACCTCTTGTATCTCTAAGATACCATCCTGCTCTTATCTCTCCTCTATACTGAAACAATCTCCTTACATAGATACATACATACGAGTTTAACTTTTTCTTTCACTCACTCGCTCGCTCGCTCGCTTGTTCACCGGATTTGGATTTATTGTTCTAGATCAACAACCGTTAATTTATTAAAGGCGGGTCGAGTCGAGTCCACTTTTGTAGCAAAACACATACACACAAATCTGTATATATAGATAGATATAAATATGAATATATCTGGACAAGTTTGCTGATGACGTCAAACCCATGTGTAAGATGAAATATGCATTATCTAAAAGGGAAAGTACATCGGGATTGATTGAATAAATCTTTCTGTATGTGTCAAATGTGTGAACTGTGAGGCGGTAAAGATCATAACGATACAATTTTCAAGATGACAAAATATTACTTCTTCAAGTTAAAGATAATAAAATAGTTGAATAACAAGATGTAAAGAAAAAGATAAGAGTCTAAAGTGTTGGGCAAAAAAAAAAAAAGCGGTTTGTAATAAAAGATGAGATCTAGTAAAAGACAAATTTGGCTTTACCACTGGTAACACCAACGGTACAACCATCTGAACCATCACCGTTATATTTACCATCTTCATAATAACATGACCCACTAACTGTAGAATCACTATCATAGGCAACAATTTTAACGTTAAAATTCAGCAGATCATAATTATTTGGATTTGGAATCAATGATAAGTAAGCAATACCATCTGTTGAACCGGCACCGAAATTCAATGGAGCCCAATTACCAATGGTTCCTGATGAAGTACCCCAAACACAACCATCTTCCCAAGAGACACCGGCGTTATTGACATAATATTGGGCAGAGGTGGATCCACCTTCCCAAGTATAATAAGAATCTGAATCAACAGTAGCCAAGACATTTTCTGAACCTGCATCAACCACGGTTGGAATAACCATGTTTTCAGTACCTGGGTAATCGGTTCTACAAATGGCGATTGAATCATCAACTTCATTAACGACGTACAGTTTATCAACACCCCATTCACATAAGTAATCCGAATCGGAGGTCTTGTATAAATAACCACTCTTACATAACAAACCACCGATGGAGACACCACTTTCTGGTTGACTCGAAGGCCATTGAGTCTTGGACATACCAGATTGACATGCATAAGAACAGTAGGAACCTTCTTTACATGAACCACCTGTAGAACCATCGGAATTTTCGATACCACTGAACCCACCGAATCCTAAATGGTCTAAAGCGATAACACCTTGGCCAACTGGGAAATCGGAACAGGAGATAGTACCATCTTCGAATTTCTCGGATGGATCTTCGTACAGGGATAAATCACCGTTGATACCGTTTGAACTGGAGCTTGATGAAGTTGATGAAGCGGATTTCGATGATGAGGAAGTGGTAGAGGAAGCTTGCTCTTCGGTTGATGAACTTGAAGTGATCTCGGCTGATGATGAGCTTGAGCTTGAAGAAGAGCTGGAAGTTGACAACGATGAAGTCTGGGTCAATTGAGTAGTTGAAAAATAAGTGGTTGTCTCCTCATCTTCTGTGGAACTTGGCACAGGAGTCTCACTTGACAAGGAAGTCGAAGTGGCGCTCTGTTGAATAGTCTCCCCATTTTTGTCAACGGTGACGGTGACGTAGACGTATTCATAAGCAACGGCACGTTTGTGTTGATGATGGGCATGTTGGTATGGAACTGCCATCGTTGAATGGATCATGCTCGTGGCCAAGGCCAACATTGCAGTTTTGGATAATAACATTGTTTCTAGATCGTATTAGTATTAGGCGTCGTGGGTTTTGGGTCTTGATTATTGTCTATTGTGTGAATGAGTGAAATGAAATCAAATGAAATGAAATGAGCGTGGTAATATGATGTGGATGTGGATGTGGGATGTGTGACTGGATATATATATATATATATATGGTGGTATAATGGGTTAGTTACCAGGTATGTGTGTCTAGTCTAGTTGATGAGGTAAAACATATTGATAGAATCCCATAACTATGAAAGGACTCGAAATCTTGTTGTCTCTTATTGATTTTGGATGATGATGCCCCTTCCATCGAATGAAAATCGCGTTTCGTGTTTGTTTACCATTTCCCCCTTTGGGAATATATGCCCCTTGCCCCCTTGTAGTCAGTGTGGGAATCGAAAGAAAAAAAAAATAGATGTGCAATAAAGGTAGTGTATCCCCCCCCCCCACGAACAAAAAAAAAAACCAGACAAGGGATGGATGGTTTTAAGCTTGTATGAGGCTGTTACTGGGGTTGTGTACACTGGAAACATTGTGATATACTTGATTAAGACGATGTAGTATGGTGAGTGTTGTATGATTGACCTAGATTTGATATGAGAAGTTGTTTACCATGGTGATCTCATTTTGTTTCATGGATGGTTATTTGTGTGCTTTGTTTCAAATATGTATTGATGATGATATAAAATTCTTGTTCCCAGTGATATATTGATGAAGGTGATGATGATGATGATGATGATGATTTGAATAGACAATAAATAAATGAATGGAAATAGATAAAACATACCTTAAAATTAACTTGATTCTTAGTGATATTGATTCTATATGTTTATTGATAAACCGAGTTGATAGAGTAATGAACGATAGAATAGGTTTATAGTTGAACTAAGTTGATAAAGGAGTGGAAATAGTTGGAAGTATAAACTGGTATAGTAGTAGTTGGTGTGCGTATATGAAAGAGATGTAGAAAGTAAGTAAGTAAGTAAATAAATAAATATAAATATAAAATGAGAAAATTGGTTTGGTTTCGAAAAAGTGTAAACAAATTTTTTTTGCTTTTTTCCCTCCTCGAGACACCTTTATGCATCTTTCTGTATCAAAAACCAGCACACAAACAAACAGAGACAAACAGCACTCACTACCTACACAAGACAAGACAAGACAAGACATCAAGTAAGACAAAACACAAGGCTTAGATATTATTTTTGCTTAGTACTGTGCTATATATGACTATACTGTACTCAAATTCTTTTGTCCCATTTGATCTCTCTCTCTTTCTCTATCTATCTATCTATCTACCCATCTATCTCTGTATCTATCTCTGTATATCTTCCTATCTCTCTATACGTCTTTCGATATCTAGTTTCGATATCCATCACCACCGCCAATGTAATGTAATGTAATAATTGTTTTTCTCAACCCATATTATACATTATTTTACATGTTGAAAATTCCCTAAACGGTTAAAAAAGAGACAGACGGGAAAAAATTAAACATAATATCATCAAAAAAAAGGATGCTGGTTTTTGTGATACTCATCAATACCTCAAATTGAGTCGAGTCGAGTCGAGCGAGATATATCGATCCCGGATCATTCGATTGCATCTGTCGGTGCGTGTGTGTATCTATGGAAAAGTTGCTTGGTTTGAGATCCGATCTGATCTGATTCGATCAAGTCCAACTTCTATACCTAGAAACTGTAGATACATCTTTCTATCTTTCCTTCAATCGTACCCACATGGCTGGACATACATACATACATACATACATAACCCCCATCCGAAATATATCCCTATAAAATTTGGTCTTGCCTCATAAAGGTCTATCTCTTACTCTGGTTATATACTTTGAGCTGATACTAAGGTTGTATATATGTCGTAGTTGTAATGGTTCTATTCAAATCCAGTATAATATAATGTGCCAACACTACTATACTACACTCCAACAGCGATCTTTGTGATGTATCGTGTCAACTCTATTTAACATGACACTGTATCTCTTGAACTCTATAAATTGTATATCATTCTTCACAGTCCTTTTCAAGTACTGTTCATACTCTGTCTCTAATTCCCTTCCCCTTATATCACTTTAATACTTAAGTCAATGATCACTTTCCTGATATCTACATACAACTCACTCATCATCCAATTTCTTCACTGTTTCTAATTTCTTATTCTCTAAATACAGTTCATACTCTCTCTTTCTTTTGCCCTTCTTTGTAGCATTTTTATGTTTCAGTCCTTGTAAATGCAGTTGCCATTGTCCTGATAAGATGATCAACGAGTTACCCTGTGCATCTTTACAAATGTCGCATTGATAATGCTGTGGGATTTCTTCCTTACCGGTTGATGACACCAAGGGGATCATGGATTCATAACCATCGGGTGTCCGTGCCAAAGGGCTGAGATCCTTGTTATCAAGAAAATGTTGTGTTGTTGAGATCCCAATTTCATTTACTCGATCTTCCCAATGCGACAAATCAGTGGCATTTAACAAAAATATATTCCCATTGTGGAATCGACGTTGTTCAGAAGTGAGTGATTCGCATAACAGGTTCTTGATCCATTTCACTTGTCTCTTGGAATATTTTCGAGTCTTTGTCTTCATCTCCTCTATACTTTCCTCTAGAATCTCCTTGTCGTTGTTACCCGATTCTAAATAGGGTAAAAATTCTTTGAATCCGATTACTTGCCATACACCACGTTCACAATCCGGTTGTTGTGGTTGTTGTTTATAATATTGGTATAACTCTTGAATCTCATCCATGGCATCGTTGTGGATCATTGTATCTACTCTCTTGTCCAACCGTTCATTCAACACTTGTTGATCGGCATATACCCAAAGAAACAAAGTCTTGAACCTCAAAGCAGATTTATCTTGTTGTTTTTGTAACTCATAAATATCGGACAGTTTACTTCCTGTTTTGTAAAAAATCTCCAAGGATCTCTTGATACGACGATGATCATTGGGGTGGAATTTGTTCAGCATTACCGGATCAACTTGACGTAATTCATCTATCAATTTTTCTTCTGCACCTTCTAACACAGCAATTTGTTCCAGTGTCAAACCTTGTAACATGTCTTGTTCTTTCAACCCTTCTTCTCCGATTTTTTTATTCGTCACAACCATCTTGTTTGTAAATAATACCGATTGTAAATAGTAATGTGTCCCACCTACCAATATGGGTAATTTCCCACGCTGATGAATCTCGTTGATCAGCAGTAATGCCTCTTTTTGAAATCTATGCATATCATATTCATCGTCCCATGGGACGTGGTTCATCACATGGTGTGGTATCCCATCTCTTTCCTCGATCGGATGTTTATTGGTGATGATGTCGAGTTTTTGGTACATCTGCATCGAGTCGGCATTTATGATTTCACCGTTGAAACGACGGGCGAGTTCGATGCTTAGTTGGGATTTCCCAACACCGGTGGTACCGATGATGGATATCACTGGTTTCTTGATAGGTTTGGCAGGTGACAATTTGGTGGTCATATATTTTATAAAGGAAGTGATGAACATCTGCTAATCCATTCATCCATCTCATCACCTTTATCTTTAACTTGAGATTTCAGGGAAGAAACGAAAGAAAAAAAAAAAAAAAATCTTTTTTGCGTTTGTTGCTTTGCTACTGCTCGGTTATATAGTATTATATTGATGGACACTTATATAATCATATAGATATAGCAATGTCATCATCATCATCATCATCATCATCGCCATCAAGTAACAACACTACCAAATATGCCTTGGTCACCGGTGCCTCTTCCGGGATCGGCAAAGCCACACTGATTGAATTGAGCTCGAGAGGTTACAAGGTGTTTGCATGTGCCAGAAGAGTCGATAAGATGAGTGACTTGATCAAATACGACATTGAAACCATTGGACTTGATGTAACAGACCTTAAAAACGTATTGGCTGTGAAAGATATCATCGTGTCGAAAACCTTGGGTAGATTAGACATCTTGTTCAACAATGCTGGTCAATCATGCACGATGCCCGCATTGGACGTCACTGATGATATGGCTAAACTGTGCTTTGATGTCAATGTCTTGGCTCCCATTAGGATGACTAGAGAATTTTCTCCATTGTTGATCAAACTGAAAGGTTGTGTCGCTTTTACTGGATCATTAGCCGGTATCGCGCCATTCCCATTTGGTTCCGTTTACGGGGCCACAAAGGCTGCTATTCATCAATACGTCTCGATATTACACTTGGAGTTGAAACCTTTTGATGTTAAAGTGTTGAATATAGTGACTGGTGGTGTCGATACCGATATTGCAGATACAAGACCATTACCTAAGGATTCTGTATATTATTGTGATGCAACTTTGGAACTGTTCGAATCGAGACAGAAAATGGCTAAGAAGAACAAACCAATGGCTCTGGACGTGTATCTGAAGAAAGTTGTTGATGATATGACCAATCGTAGTGGTGCAGTGGATGTCTATAGAGGTTCGAAACTGACGTATATCAGTTATGTCGTTGCTTGGATTCCAAAGTTTATTGTGGAATTTTTCTTTCAAAAACATTTCAAGTTGAATCTGGTTTTTGCGTTTCTTAGGGCTAAAGCTGATAAAGATCATCAAGAGTGATCATTGCCTTGTCTTGTCCTGTCTTGTCCTGTCTTGTATTGGTATGGTATGGTAGTATGGTGTTAAATAATAGTAGTCGTGTACGAATTGTGCAAAACATTTATCCAATTTGTTTATTTTTCTCTTAGCAAACCAAATCAGATCAAATCGGAATTAAAAAACAAGAAGGACCCATCACGAATAGTCAAAGAAGTGAAGAAGAGCAAAGATGGAAGGTTCCAACTTACTCTATGTTCCTTATAGAGTGACCAATGCCATTCCATTGGCACAGGTGCTCAAAGAAGTGATCACCAATGAGTTTTATCAAAGTGCATCGCTGTTCGATCAAGATCTCAAAACTATTGAATCATTAAGGAGTAAAGCGTTAAACATCTTTGAGACGAATTCGGTTGATCTTGAAACGGACTTGGAAACTTTGAAAGAATACTATTGTCAATTGAGTTATATCGAGAGGAAATTTCCAAGAGACTCGATCGAATTTACTTGGTTTAGCAATAATTTGTCGTATCAACCGAATAACAGAATCAGTTTGAAATCGTTCCAATTTGAGAAATTGAACTTGTTGTACAATATGGGTTCTCTACTTTCACAATTTGCATTCAAACAAAACAGATCCGATTTAGAAGGTTTGAAAAAAGCCTCGCTGTGTTTCCAACAAGCAGCAGGGTATTTTGAAATGATGGTACAAAATGCGATTCCACTGATTACAGAATTCCAAATTCCATTGGAGTATTCAAAAGAAGCAATTACCGGTTTGCAGTATTTGATGCTTGCTCAAGCCCAAGAACTGTATTGGCAAAGGGCAATATCGAACAGTAGTGATAAGATCGTGGCGATATTGTCACAACAAGTTGGTGATTTCTACAAATTGAGCCATGACAATTTCAACAAATCACAGTTCATCATGAGATCCGAGTTTTTGAATCACATACAGTGCAAATCCTCACATTTTATCGCACTGACACACTATAGAATGGGACAACATGAGTATGCGCTGTCCAATTATGGAGAACAAGTTGCCCATTTAAAACAAGCGGGTTTGTATAGTCATAAAGGTTTGAAAACTACAAAAGGTGTTAGTGAGGTGGTAGTGGATGATTTAAGAGGTTTGGACGATGCGATCAAAACACAATTGAAGACTCTGGAAAAAGAAAATGATTTGATATACCATAAGCAAGTTCCAAATACGCTACCACCAGTCATTGGAAGACCTATGGTCAAAGTGATATCTCCATTGGGTGAGCTTGAAAATTCAATCAAGTATATCAAGCAAATTATTAAACGCAAATTGCTGTTCGAGAACTTGTTACCCTATATCGTGATACAAAGTGCACAGGCTTTTAAAGAACGTCAAGAAGAGTTTGTATCTAATAATTTGATTAGACCTATTGACACATTGACCAAAATTTTGAGAAATTGTATCAGTGAAAGGAGTTTACCACTGTCGTTGGACTCGATCACGAAACCTCAACGGTTGCCCGATAGTTTGGTACAACATTGTCAAGATTTGTTGTCCAACGATGCCTTGCCCAAATTACAAAGAGTGATAAATGAGTTGTCCAAATTGTCCTTAGAGAGTAAAGAATTGGTGGAAGGTTGTAACGAGAGGTTGGAGATAGAACTGAATGAGAATGAGATATTGAGGGAAAGGCAAGGGACAAAGAGGTGGAATAGAACGGTATCACTGGAACTGTCAAGAGAGTTGCGTGAGAAGATCGAACATTACGAGCGGTTTTTGACACAGGCTTCGAATGGTGATGATACTATAAGGCATAATCTTAAGGAGATCAGTCCATATTTGGAGATGATGACCAATCTGGCAATTCCTGGTGCTACAGCGGGGAAGGAGAAATTGAAAAAATTCATACCGATGTCAGATCTTGTGGAGCTATCGCCTGATATGAACAAGGTTATTAAACAGTTGAAAGATGTGTTGAACGAAGCACAGGACTCCATTAACAAAAGACAAAATTTCATCGAGGCTGTCGAATTGAAGTCGAGAGAAATGTCGATTTTGCCCAAGATCATTTCCGAATACAGGATATTACAAAGCGATGAAAATGTAATAATCAACGAACAAACTTTCGAGCCTTTGTTCGCCAAGCATTTGAAACAGTTTGATAACGAGTTGAACAACTTGTACCGTATCAGGGATGAGCAATCCAATTTAGAGCAACAGATCGATTCTTTGAATAAGAAATTCATCTCCACTTCGACTCAAACGATGGAGCTGTCCAGTGCTAGAAAGGAAGCGCTACAAACATTGGATGATGCATATAGTGGATTTTTGGAGAACATGGAAAACATCAATGAAGGTTTGAAATTTTACCATGATTTTATCAACAATGTTCAAGTGTTGTTGAAACAATGTGATGAATTTGTGTATCAGCGTCGTGTTGAAGGTCGTGATTTGGAACTGCGATTGAACCAATCTGCAGCAACACCAGCAAGGCAACAGCACCAAGTGGTCACACCCGTCAGGCCAAAAGTGGTGAGACCGCCATCATCGATCTCACAAACACCTAGGTACAAGTCCGGGTTCAGTGATGATGATGAAGAGAGTGAAGGTGTGTCGTTAGATAATGGTGATGATTCATTTGAGAGGAATGCGTTGTTCGTGAACAGTGATGGGAGCAAGAGTCCTTTGAAACTGAAAAAATTAGGAAATGGTCGGGGGTTTGTGACAAAGGAAGAGAGGCAAGGTGAGGGAGATGGAGAAGCGGAGACCGTGGGGAGGAGATTGAGAAGAGAAGAGAAGAGGGGTGGTGGTGGTGGTGGTGGTAATAATAATAATGGGAAAATACAGTTTTGGGATCCGAAAAATGGGATACAATTTGATTGAGTCGATCTATAGCCACCACCATCATCTTCTTTTATCGCCATCACCACCAACACAACACCCACGACTTTTATGATAGATATGGCATAGGATCTCGTTAAATGATGGTGGCTATTACGTAAATTTATAGAGTATGTATTCTATCGTTATCGAGCTACTGTAATCAGCAAAGCACTTTCATCTGAGAATATTCTGACTGTATTAATTACACACTTTTACTCAACGCATCATACCTCTGCTGCCCCACGCTTTCGGCAAACACCAACGATTCCACACTCTGTTGTAATGCTTCGGATCTGTTATTCATCGCCAAGTGCTCCATCTCCAGTATTTGCTCAAATGTACGGAGCTGTAAATCCGTCTCGATTATCTGTCTTTGCAAGACTTCAGATTCGGAAAACAAGGTGTCGTGGCGCTTTTGGTATCCGTTGTTTTGGAGGAGTAGCTTCTTCTCGAGTCTTGATGAATGGGATGCGGTTTGTTTCAATTCGTTGACTAGTGCTTGGATTTGTTCGTCTGTTGGTGTTGATGAAGACGATGATGAGTCATCAGTGGGGAGACCTGGGAGACCAGTTATCGTTGATGTTAATTTTGGTATGTATTGTGAGCTGGCTACCGGGTCGGCGGCCATCGAGCGGGACGACGATAATTCGGCTTGGATCAAGTTTTGAATATGGGAATAACTCGATTCATCGAGGTCAGCGAGGATGCATGAGTTGCTGAAATCATTGTTCAGCTTGCAGAAATCTGACTTTATTAACCGCACCATCTCGGTGTTGATCAACGACTCCAATGTGGAGTCATTCCCACGGGTCAAGGTGATCCCTATATCGATATCAGGAATTGGTAAATTTCTCTGTAGCGCTTTTGAACGTCTTAACAATGCCCTTTCCAACTCCTTCTCCTTTTGGACCCTTTCCAATTTCAATAACTCTCCTTGATCAATCATTTCCTCCTGTGGTGTGGCCAGTTTCTCTCCTACGGCACCATCATCACTTACGGTATCCACTATTATGTCGTCATAGTCGGTCCTGGTAGGTGCGGGCAAAGCAGCCAATCTCGATTTGATATCAATGGCAGGGACATCATCGGCAAATTCATCGACATAATTATCCAAGTCGTCCTCTTCTTCCTCATCTTGTAATGCCACTGTTGATGTTTTGGAAGCAAGCGGTTGTTGAATTTTTTCATTGTCTCCTAAAATTTGAGGCACTGTGGTCTGCTGTTTTTGAAACGCTTTTGCCAAATACTCATCGTCAATATCTGGCTCGTCGTCAACTTGATTTTCAGAGCCAATTGACAGTTCGACTTCCGCCGGTTCTGGCATTACCAACTTTCTTCTTTTGAAATTTGCCACTGCATCACGTGTCAATTTCTCATCTTTCTCCACGGTCGCTTGAATATCTCTGTTTCTTTTCTCCTTCTTTGTCTGCTTTTCAAACTCAACATTCTTCGTACCTTCTTTTCGCACAGTACGTTCAAATTGTTTTTGCTCTCTTTCATTTTTCTTAGTCTCTTCTGATGTGTCATAGAAACCGGCTTGTGGCAGTTGGTATACAGGGATCTCTGCGTTGTAATCAATAAACTTGTCATCATTCTTCTTTTTCTTCTTCAATTTCATGTTAATGCCAGCATTTTTCAACTCTCTTCTCTTTTGCAATAAAGCTATTCTCCTACTTTCATCCAACATTCTTTCCCTAGCCTTTCTTTTGGCTTTCTTACCCTGGGTATTGGCCAATCTGGCTCTTGCTTCTGATAACATCTCTTTTTCTTCATCATCCATATCTACCGCGTCAGGTCTTGCTGGTTTACTCTCCGGGTTTAAATGCAAATCCCCAACTTGCACTTTCCTCCCCACAGCAGCAAGACTTTCTATTCCTGGTCCTTGCAATCCAAGTTCGCTAGATTTTTCACCACCTCCACCTTCCTCATTTGCCTCGTCTAACAACTGTTGATACCTATCAATACACTGAGTGGGCGTCCTCCCCACTATCGGTGCTATTGACCGCCATTGGTTAGGCAACAATTTGACCATTCTCAACAACTTCTCATCTTCCTCCTTAGACCATTCAATTTTGCGTATATTTGGATCTAACCATTCATGCCATCTTGCTTTGCACTGTTTCGCAGTTTTCTTCGCCAACAATGAAGAGACACGGGCCCACTGGTTAAGCCCATATTTCGATATCGACAGCTTCAATATCTCGTCTTCCACATTGGTCCATATACCACCTTTCACGTATATTGGCGCCATCTTCAAGTCGGTCAGCGTGTGCGAAGAGCTGATAAGTTTGTAGCTTCATTTTTTTTTTTTCTTCTCTACTTTTCAGTTACAGCCAACTTACATGGAAATCCAAAAAAAACAACAAACAACAAAATAATTTTCAAGTAGGAAATCAGCTGCCATTTGGAATCAGAAGTCTCAAAGCGGACGAGAAAGAAATGAAGTTGTTGAAATCAAAGCATCAGCGACTCATACTACAATGCTATCCGCCTGGGAAAAGCGTTGATAAGAAACCGAATCCTTCTGAATTGAGTTACTTGTTGTATTATGCGACAACGAGAAGAACCAAGTTGTTGAAAGTTGGTGTATTCTTACAAAAGAAAGTGGTCAGTGACTACAATCATAGCCGCACAGGAAATTTGATGGTATCTTTGGAAATTATCAGGGGCTTAATCGATAAATGTTCGGAGAACCTTGATGCCTTTGCAATCAATTTGTTGGTGATCTTCAAGCATATATTAATGACGAATGATTTAGCATTGTGTCAATCTTTGCTACCGATTTTCTCTCTGTTCTGTAAAGAGATCAAAAGTGACATATTCAACGGTGATTTGGACTACATCAACAAATTTGAAGATGTTTGTCAATCATTTGTGAAGTTCGGGTATAATGCAATTCTGCCAAATGAGAATGAATGGACTGTATTGAGTTTGAAAAGTATTCAAAGTTTCAGTCCGACCTTGGCGTATAATAATGATTTGACCGAAGTGTTGGTGAATTATTCGATGCCGTTGATCTTGAATAATATTTATGAGACAGAGAAATCAGATCTTTTGAACTCCCATTTACTGCCAGATGGTACAAATGAGTTGAAAAAATTGGCGACGATCAAACATGTCACAACAGTTGCTTCAAATCCACAAGATTTACCAGGTGGGTCGGCTACTGATACCGTTGAAGGGGAAGCTTACAGATCGTTGAATAGTTGCTTCGACACGACTTCTAATTCTACTGGAAACCAATTGCAAAACTCATCTACTGCGTTGATAGACTACATGATTGCAAACAATGTCCAAGAGAATTGGGCAAATGGATTGATACAGCTATCAGTGAGCTGGATTCCTGTTAGCTCCAGATTTAGGTTTTTGGACTCTCTTTTACGTAAGTTAGTCAAGACAAAGGATAGGAAAACTCAGATAACATTGTTAAACCATGTCAGTGGATTGCTATCGTCTCATGTCACTCTTATTAGCTTGGACGTTCCTGGAACGTTGAAGTTTTTATCGAGAGAGCAAGTGGCATTGGTACAGCAGGCAGATGAATCACATGCTATTGATGACGACTTGATTACAAGTTATACTGGATGTATCAAGTCATTAACGTCTCATATGTATTATAGAAATCAAGTTTTGGATATGATTTCAGGACTTTTGAAAGAGTGCTCAGATTTGTTTGATCGCTACTCTATGGAGGGTAAGTACAAAAATTCTGTTTTGGTTTTATTTGCTAACATTAAAGCACTTTTAAATAAGCCTTACAATGAATCAAATGAATCATTGTCTTTGGATATTTGGGAGGACACATTTTCGTTTCTCTTGGTTGAAGACGAAGCTTTGATCAATGCTTACAGTCATCTCTTGTTAGACTTCTTAAATTTGGAAATAAGAAACCCAGAAATTTATCAAAAACCAAACTACAACAAATATATCACAAACCAGTTCAATCCTTTCTCACAGTTGTTCCAATATATCCATGATCATTTTCAAACATTAAACAGCAATGAAGTGACAATTTTCGACAACATTGTGCCTGTATTGACTAAGTTGATTCAAAGGTATGGTGTGAATTGTGTTGCCAATGGATTACCTTTCTTCTTCCAATGGCAATTGAAAGATATAAATGAAGTGAAGGATCTGGACTTGGTTCAAGACACATTTCTGTTTATCTTTTTGAATGAGTCGAGCAAACATTTACAGTTGGGCGAGCTCCAAAAGCAAATATTGGAAAAAGTCAAGTTTCGTGAACACAACAATTTAATATTCAGCACAAATTATAAATTTGACACAAGTGGGTACACACAGTGCTCCGATCCTTTCATCACAAAACAGATGGTTGAGACTCAAATTGGTGGTGATGACTCGATTTTGTTATCATGGCTCAATGTAGATGCAAAGTTTCCTGTTAAAGATGAATACAACAGTTTGTTGAATATCTCGTTGTCAAAACAGCCATCGTTATACCTGCTAAACAATAGCAACAACATTAATAACAATAATAATAATAACATTATCAATGCAAATGGCAATGGCAACGGCAATGAAATCAACGGTGATAGAAATATAATATCAAGAGGAAGTACACCATCTTTGGCATCACCAACCACCACTGCCAATCTTAATGGTTTGGAGCAAAATCATGAGAGTATACTGTCCACATTTCAAAACAGATCATTTACTCCTACGACATCAACTTTCCAACCTAAACAGTCCCCTAGAGTCATAGATTTGAAGCATGCGATTAGTGGACAAAGCCTAAGGTTGACCTCATTTGGGAACAACAGTATGAGAGATGCAGGAGGTGTTCCATTTACATCGAGTGTTGTATCTAGTCGAATTATGGATGATGTTGGGAGTTTGCTAGCCGATTTGGATATCGATGGAGCCTTGAGTAGTGATGATGATGATGGAAATTATGGAAAGGGAAGATTAGTACGTTGAGAATGGTGTCAGAAATACAGATTTGTAACAATATAAAAAAGATGTATTGCATATTATTTGATTTGCTCTCGTGTGACCGATTACAGAAGATGTAAAAGCAATAGTTAGCTTCTTCCCTGCAGTTTAGTGCGATTCGGGAGGTGATCATCAGTAGCGATAGCAAATTGTAGACGTTGTTCATTAAAAGAAAACTAATAGAGGAACAGAGGAACAACAATGATTCTTAAAAATCGGTTCAGTTTCAAAAATTATAACGTCAAGTTCACAAACTATTTTTGAACTATATAAATACACTTCGATTCTAAATTTTTACTCTTCATCATCGTCGTCTTCATCAGAGACCAATGCATCGAATGCATTGAACAGTTTATTCGATTTATCAGCAATCTCTCTTGGATCTGCGGGTTTAGAACTACCAATGTTCTTATTATTAGGTCTAGCCTTGACGAATACTTCTTTGAATGCCTCTCTTTCCCCTTCGTTCTCAGCACCAAATGATTTCTTAGCCTTGGTGGTTGGAGCAGTAGTAATCCATCCATCGGCATCTGGTTGTGGTGGCAGTTCCTTTGGTTTATGTTTTCTTGCAAAAATAGGACGGTGGGATACTGATGATCTTCTTCTGTTCATCCCGGTGTGATGTTCATCGTTGTGTTCGTACAAGGCGCTCAATGCAACTTTGACCTCGTCTACCATCTTGACGAATGATGATAAGTCGGCACCTTTTGGTAAAGTGGTGTGCTCTTTGTATGAGAGTAATTGCTCTTCGCTGTATTTGGTTACCATTCTGTACTTCTTTCTCAATGTCAACTATTTATCCAATGAACACTATATCGATAGGTAGATAACTAGATAGTCCAACAGTCTCTTATTCAGTCGTCGTCTTCTTGTTCTTCTTCTTCTTGTCACTCGATCAATTTTTTTCTTTCCCATAAAATTTTTTTTGTTCTTCTGGGCGACTTTTTTGGGATGTTGTAGGTGATGTGCACGACTCATCGTGTTAACTGTGAAAGAAGTCGCAAGAGCAAAGAGACTGGATCTGCTTTACAATCTATTGTGTCAAGGGGTTTCTTCATCAGTCTACAATGTTCTTAGGGGCTGCTGAATGTATAATTGACAACAGTGCTCCCTCTCATAGTGAAGACTTCGCTATCGTCAAATTTTATCAGAGATGAGCTGCAGAAAATAAAAAAATTTATAACAAAAAAAATTTCAGATCGAAAAGTTTAGAGATAATCAGTGTCAGATAGATAAAAACCATACAATATAAGATGCCTGTTTCAAAGAGTTTGGGAAAGATCCAAAAGGCCAGTAAGAACAAGAACATCCATCCCAAGGGGCGTAAGTTTAAGCAGTTGAACCGTGCCACTTTGAGAGAGCTGACCATTCTGAAGAAGAAGCTGTTGCACGTTGAGAAGAAATCACACGAGTTGATGATAATAAAGTTTATCCAGGACCTGATCAATGAACATCCTGACCAAGAACAATTCTCACTCAGTGAATTGAAGCTAATCTTGGTGGATTATATAAACAGAGATGATGAGGAATTGCAAGAGTTGAAAGATTCAAGAAAGCCAGGGAGACCAACTTCCAATAAGCAGTTATTGTTAGAACAACGTAAGAAACAAGAATTTGGAATTTTTGAGACTGGCTGGTCGGTGCCTAATTTGATGGATCTGCAAACCGTGAAGAATTTGAGAAATTGGAATGGGACTTTTGGTGGTAATAACAACGTGGAGAAAGTTTTGATAAAGCAAGGTGATAATGACGAAGGACAATACGTCAAGGACGGAGAGATGAAGATATAAAGATTGTAGATTAGCATTTTTAGACATTAAGAAATTTCAGAAAACAAATCATTACAGTAGTGGTTTTCGAATGGAAAGTTTCATACACTTGATATAGAACTATGTTCAGGAATTGAAAAATTAAAAAAATAATTAAAAAAATTGATACAGAATTGTAAAGTGAGGACATAGGTGAATGATCGAAACCAGCTCAGTCATCATCTCCTACCCTTCACCTTCTCATCTTCCTCCACTCGATCACTTAACTTCTTCATGTACTTCCACTGTGTTTCGTCACCATACAGTGGGATCGGTGCCGCGGTTATAGCAGCATTATTCTTAAAACGACCATCTTCAATGAAAAAACTACCGGTGATCAACACCGTAGCCAGCGCACCAACCAAAGTCCAGAACAATTTGACCCATTTCCACAACATTGCAAACCTAGAGCTATCACGGGCAAAAACCAAGATCTTATCATCATCACCAGCGATCAATTTCCATTGTTTACGGGATAATCTCTTGATATGTTTGATGAATTTTTCTGGTTGTTCCAATTGGTTCAAGATTGAAAAGAAGTCACGTTGGATGTAGTTGAATCCTAATGGGTTTTCATTGCCACAATGGATAGATTTCCCATTCGAAGTTAAAATCAAGTATTCGCGTCTGTTCTTCTGTTTCTTACTCCGTTGGGCCAAATGCGGGAATAGCAAATCATTTGAAGGTCTGTCAAAGGGATTGATCACACTAAAAGGGATCAATGTACCAGGAATCATCTTAGGTGAGAAGAAACTTCCATTTTCCAACTTAGAATCAGAGAGTTGAGTCTTGGACCATTCGTACAGCGTTTGTCTGCGGAATGTTTGCTCTTTGGTTGTATCACTCGTTTGCTTCAGTTTTTCCAAGAAACTTTCAATTGATTCCAATGGCAGTTGCTGGTGTTGTGGTTCTTGGGGTTTTGTTGGATCGATGTTGTCCTTGGCACTTGTGTCAAGCTTGGAATATTTGTCACGGATCTCAGATGCCGTTAATCTTTCCGAAGTGGACTCTCCCTTGCCATCCATGGCTGTTTCCAGTGTCGGTTTAGTGTTTGTGGTGGCGGTGGAAGAGGCCATTTTTTTCAGAATGCTGTTCAAAAATGACATTTCGTCTTTACCACCTTTGTTGAAATTGATGGGCCTCGTTTTGATCTCATTTTCAAGTTTGTTGTCCAGTGGTTTCTTCTTAGTCAAATTCAGGAGCTTGGCTGCTGAGGTGTAGTCGAATGAGTTGGTGCCACTATACTTTTTGGACTTGATTAGATCTGCGGATGATGACAATGGTTTACCTTTTTCTTCGGTGGTGTAATCATCCAATTTGACTTCAAAACTAGCCTTTGCATTCTCATGTGTGTCAACCGGTTCCTTCTTCTCGGAAGCGACGTAAGAGTCCAATTTAGGATCATGCTCTTCCTCCTTCTCCTTCTTCGCCGGTGGGGTATTGTCAGTGAATCTTCTGCACTTGTGGTCCCCACTCATCGGTTTATTGAAAATCTTTAAAATCTCCAGCAACTCGTCTTTCTCGCTTCTCGTCGCCATCATTTTCTTGAACATCACACAGTCGTTGTGAGTTAATTGCGCACACAATTGATGGATCTTCGCAACGTTGTAATTCGTCCTGTTAGAGATATGGTTCTGCAATAAGGCCTGTCTGAACTTGGACAAAAATGAAGAGATAAGCTTTGGCGAAATCTTGGATTGTTTTGAACGGAGATACTCATTCAAGGTTGGGTTCGTGGAAAGGTATTCTCTCAATAATCTCAACTCCTCTTTGAATTCATCATCAATCGCCTTGATCGGCTTCTGGCGTGGTGTTGGATGAGGTGATGTGAATGGGGAGGAGGATGTATGTTGATGTGGTGGTGGGTCATGCCTGCGTGGCCTTTTAGTCAATGTGATGAGATCAATTTCATAATCGTCTTCATCTTTGTTCTCATGGGGTATATGCAGCAGCAGGCTGTTGTCCTTCTTGACAGAAGCATAAAACCTGTATGAAACAGAATTGAGAGATTTGGACGTATGAACATTATGACATCTTGGTAGCTTTTTTAAGCCCATTAGACGGGACATCATTGTGATGAATATGTTTGATGATAAGGTGATTGATTGATTGATAAGATGGCGTTGAAATCAATTTTTTATCTTTTTTTATTTTATATTATTTTAATTTTTTTCTATTTGGTTTCTGTTGTGTAAATCCAATTTGCGGATGACGCATTCGCCATCCCCATTAGCTCTGTAATGGTAAGACAAGTACCCGAATCGATACTCAAGCCACACCAAAGACAGGGTAAGGTAGATGTGCGGTCTAGTTTATGACATCACTGGTGGTTGACAAGATTCCGCAGCTTAAGAGTAAGAAGGGGGCAAAACCACCACATATTGCCAACATACATTAGCATTCAAACTTCTCAGAAATACAAGATAGCAAAATTGCCATTGTCAAGTTAACAGCTGATAGACTAACCATGTTGGCAACTGTGCTTTATACCCTTTCATTCGTAGTTAGCATTCGGCTCAGACGATATCGTATTGTTGTACTTGCAGTTGAGGTATAGTATAGTAATTTCTTTCTTATTTGATATGAGTACAGTTGCGATAACCGAATGGTTGACCCTGTAAAAACATCAAAATTTCCACTTGATTCTCAATTTAAAATAATCACTTCCCATCATGCCCATAATCAAGTAAACTACTTTTCACATAGAAATTCACGTTTAAACTAAATTTATTATTTTATATGCTATGCCTTTCTAGATTCTGTGTGCTCTTCTAGACCGGCAAAGTCAGAACAGTGAAGCAAGTAGTTCTTTGGGAGTTGTTGTGTGCCTTTTTAATAGCAGATAAACAATGTTGCTCACCAAAAGTCTACAGCAATGTGATAGCTTTAGATTTGTTTACATTTCCTCTCACAAAAGAGAGTTTAACCATGAAGCTTTTTATTGAAACAATCCCAGATGTCATCCCAGGTGTCCTTCTTTCCCTTTTTTTTTCATTCTGCTATACAATGCAGTATAAGTAAGAAGCTTGATCCTCAAAAATAATTTCACGCATGTAAAGACTTACAACACATTTGGCTCTATTTTTAAAAGAATTTATGGTGAATATGCCACGGTTTGTATATCACGAAAGAATTATATACGAGAGCGCTCATAAGAACGAACATACTTTCTACTCTGTAGCTGCAAAGATATCGGATGATGAAAAATCTCACCCTCAGTGGATCATAAACAGAATAATATGCTCAAGAAATCCTCAGGACTCAAAAATCTCAGTGAAAGAAACAAGACTAAGTGACGATGACTTGAACACAATATCTGATGATGCACTTAAAGAATTTGTCATAATTAACGATGGCTCATTCACTGACTCAACTGTCGTTGAACAGATATACGAAAGAAGTCTAACAAAACTCTCAAAGTCTCTGTCAATTATATACCGTAATTGGGGTAACACTCATAGTCCTCTAAGGATACACAAACTCAACAGAAAGTTTTTCAAATTTGAAAAGTCTACCAGAGCCAAAACTTATTGGGAAACAATTGAGCTAAATCATAATGAGAAAGTTCCCTGCTCTAGAATAGGCCACTCGTTTTTTTACCATACTATAGAGGAATGTGGATATATGATCGGTGGTGCTGCGAAAGTAGTGAGTTGGCTCGGAAGGCTTAAAAATCCACATAACTGTTGGTCCCTCGCCCCCGTCAATGACGTATGGAAACTTGACTTCAAGACACTTTCTTGGAGCAAAATATGCACTCTTGACCCACCTCGGCTACTCGATTATAACTTGGATTTTGAGGGTGGCATATCCCTAAAGGGCACGCTTACTTTAAGAGGTAACAGATATAGTGTAAGCTCTTCTGGTGTCATAAAGTCAGTGGTGGCCAACTTCATTCACACAGGACCTAAATACTGGCTGCTGTGGCATCAATTGCCCGCTACATTTAAAGACTCACTGTTATCAAAGGCTTTTGCTATCATGCGGTTTCCCAATGGATATTTTTATGTGCGGTTTTGTGATTACGGAAACGGTGTTCGTATAAAATACCACTTTTCGGAAAGAGACCGTTGCCACGACGGATGTGCCTCTTCAGCCTGTTTCTCTGGCAAATACCCCAGGATGTCTATGAAGCTTCACCAAGATTACCGCAGATTGGCTTCTAAAGATGCAGATGAAGGCTTCAGCTCGAATCTGGTGTGGAATGATTCCAATGAAATACAGGCCGAGTTTATTAAGAGGTGAAAAAGTTGACATCTCCACAATCTTGTTGTCAATTGTACAAGTCACAATTTGAATGCATAATGGCTATAGTCACATCCAGGCTAGTTTGATTCAATAAACTGTGGCCATGATACTATAAGTACATGCTCATATAACAAAGTAACAGTCTTAAACTCTTAGTCGCCACAAAACTGATTTTTCTTTTTGTTTCATACAAGTTTTTTTCCTCATTTAGAAATTTTAAATATTTCATCTTTCTCGACGAGAAGGTATAGTTTCGAACTAGCCTTTAACAAACTCCATCAGAAGTAATGTGTCAGGTATTTAGATGATGAGCACTTGCATACACCAATACATTCGTAGCGACTTATAGCGTAACAATTCTCACCGTGGAAATCGCCAAGAATTATGTATTTCTAGGCAAGCTCCGATCTTTTATATACTTCAAATGCCAAACAATCTCAAGTCCTTGTAAAGTTGAACTAGATCCATGACTTTGACCGATGGACTCTCGGCTTCAAGTAAGCGAAAAAAATAGATCCTGAAACGGAAACTTACCCACCAACTGAGTTATACTGAACTATTTCTCCAACTGGTTGTTCAGTGGTCATCTCAGAAATTGAAAATTTACCTTTATATCCTGATCCTTTATTTTATAGTTTGCCCGGCTAGGCGTGTCAATCAATTTGGGCTCCCTAGAACAGCAAACTTAAGACAATGGCACAAAAATTTCTTGTCTGTGAATAAGCAATTTGCTTCATCATGAGTTTGACCTACGACGTAATGTATAAGCTTGACATTTTTTCGAAGATTCTGTCATGAAATGAGACGCTCGCATAGTGATCTGCTTCAAAACAGTTCTAGGTGGTATGTCTGGTGTCTCATTTTTTTTATTCTGCTATACAATGCAGTATAAGTAACCAGCTTGATCCTCAAAAATAATTTCACGCATGTAAAGACTTACAACACATTTGGCTCTATTTTTCAAACAATTCATGGTGAATATGCCACGGTTTGTATATCACGAAAGAATTATATACGAGAGCGCTCATAAGAATGAACATACTTTCTACTCTGTAGTTGCAAAGATATCGGATGATGAAAAATCTCACCCTCAGTGGATCATAAACAGAATAATATGCTCAAGGAATCCTCAGGACTCAAAAATCTCAGTGAAAGAAACAAGACTAAGTGACGATGACTTGAACACAATATCTGATGATGCACTTAAAGAATTTGTCATAATTAACGATGGCTCATTCACTGACTCAACTGTCGTTGAACAGATATACGAAAGAAGTCTAACAAAACTCTCAAAGTCTCTGTCAATTATATACCGTAATTGGGGCAACACTCATAGTCCTCTAAGGATACACAAACTCAACAGAAAGTTTTTCAAATTTGAAAAGTCTACCAGAGCCAAAACTTATTGGGAAACAATTGAGCTAAATCATAATGAGAAAGTTCCCTGCTCTAGAATAGGCCACTCGTTTTTTTACCATACGATGGAGGAATGTGGATTTATGATCGGTGGTGCTGCGAAAGTAGTGAGTTGGCTCGGAAGACTTAAAAATCCACATAACTGTTGGTCCCTCGCCCCCGTCAATGACGTATGGAAACTTGACTTCAAGACACTTTCTTGGAGCAAAATATGCACTCTTGACCCACCTCGGCTACTCGATTTCAACTTGGATTTTGAGGGTGGCATATCCCTAAAGGGCACGCTTATTTTAAGAGGTAACAGATATAGTGTAAGCTCTTCTGGTGTCAGAAAGTCAGTGGTGGCCAACTTCATTCACACAGGACCTAAATACTGGCTGCTATGGGATCCTTTGCCCGCTACATTTAAAGACTCACTGTTATCAAAGGCTTTTGCTATCATGCGGTTTCCCAATGGATATTTTTATGTGCGGTTTTGTGATTACGGAAACGGTGTTCGTATAAAGTACCACTTTTCGGAAAGAGACCGCTGCCGCGAAGGATGGGCCTTTTCATATTGTCTCACTGGCAAATACCCCTGCTTATTTTGGTTTCTGCACCAAGATTATTGTACATTGGTTTTTAAAGATGCAGATGAATGCTTCAGCTCGAATCTGATGTGGAACGATTCCAATGAAATACAGGCCGAATTTATTAAGAGGTGAAAAAGTTGACATCTCCACAATCTTGTTGTCAATTGTACAAGTCACGATTTGAATGCATAATGGCAATAGTCACATCCAGGCTAGTTTGATTGGATAAATTATGGCCATGATATTATAATTGAATGCCCATATAACAAAGTAACAGTCTTAAACTCTCAGTCGCCACAAAACTGATTTTTCTTTTTGTTTCATACAAGTTTTTTTCCTCATTTAGAAATTTTAAACATTTCATCTTTTTCAACGAGAAGGTATAGTTTCGAATTAGCCTTTGACAAAATATATCAGAAGTAATGACTCACAAGCGATCCACTGGTCAAGATTCCACGATTCCACTTTGTCACTAGCAAAGTATCTGATCTTTTGAGTGTGTATGTGGGAGATGTTGACGAAGGTTTGTTACTTTCGCAAGGTCGAGAAAATTGAGTTCCGTAGAGGCAGCTAAGAGAACCTACAAGTGCTCAACAAAAAATTCGACACCGCTGGTTTTATCTCACCCTGCTTCATTCGCCCATTGTACCCCACAAGTTTTATGTTTCTTCACCAATATTACTTCAGATATATCTGAATGTGCGGATGAATGTTTCGGCTCGAATCTGGCTGGTAACGACTCCAATAAGGTACAGTCAATGCGTGCAGGCATTAAAGGGCTCAAATCGTTAACAAATTAAAAGTCATATTGTCGAAATTCACGAGTTGATGATACAATAGCTGAAGTGCCGTCCATTCAGATGTGTCAGAGTGATAGATAAGAATATTCTGATGCTAAAGCTTCATACACAAAAGAGGTTGGAGCATGAGGTACCAGAAATATTTCACCATACTGTCAATCATAGTAATTATTCGAGTGCTCTTCAACTTGTAAAAGGGGTTGCCATAGAATTATGTAGGAAGCTGAGATTATCTGCCGCTTGCAAAGAGATATAATAAGCTTGGATACATAGATTTTTGGATGTGAAAAAGTTTCACACAGCTAGTAAATGTATTACAATGGAGCCAAGAGTGCAAGTTGACGCTGCTTGGTATACTGCGATCGTGGTATCGTAATTGATTGCCAGCGTTAAATAATAGCCACAAAAACATTTTTCTTTTTTGTGTCCTATATAATATTTTTCTTTCTTCTTATATCACAAGCTTTTTGAAACAAGGGGTTCATCATTTGAATAGGTATTTCAACATTTGTGGTGTATACACCGCACCCACTAAAATGTCTTCCGATGAAGGGCCAATCCCACGTGAAGACATTCAGGATGGAGAAGGACGTAAGCGGGAAAGATTTCGCCAATTCCAGTTAGGCGCCGAAGACAGGTTCAATAATAGACGTCTCAGCTTCGGAGAATCATTCTTCTTCGAACCGCCTCAACGCGCTTGCTGCTTCGCTGGTACTAGAAATATTTCAGATGAAACTGTGGATGAAAGAAGGATTATCTCATTTAAAAGTACAACATTTATCTACGCGGGTACTGATGCTTATCTGATTGATGGTTTAAAAGTTATTTTAAGGGAAAATAATACCTCAATCGAAGCCAGAGGTGGCAGTTCATTGCATGCTTTATGCACTTACTTTGAGATACTCGCAGAACCTCCAACCGTTACGGAAGTAGGACAATCATTGGTTATGGTCTTTGATGACATAGCCCTATGTGGCGGCAAAATAGCTGAAACACCACTAGGCAAAGTCAAAAAATTTATCAAAACAACTACAATCACTTGATTCCGCTTACTGGGTCATTAATCAGCTTGGGTTTGTCATACGGTGTTCCATTAAAAGGAATACTCAATACCAAAACAAAAAACAGGATTTTCGTTTATTCAATGGGTGGTGTCAATATCATAATTTATGGCTTAATTCAGATATTTGAGAGTCATGGTATGAGTATATTGCTTACCAATTGGTCATCTATGAACCTCGCCGTTTTGAATGGTGAGGACCCAAATCTTGCATCTAAATTAACTTCAATTGAAAATGCCTTGAACACAACACTTCAACAATTCCAAAATGTTACAAGTGCATATGAAACTTCCATTGCTACAATCAGAAGCTTGAAACAAACATTTGAAGAGTATGAGTTTGGACAAAGACAAAATTCATCAATAATGCCTAGGTTTTTTTCGAATGAGACCGTCTTGGATTTAATTGAAAATGAAGCTTTGTTTTGCAACGATGATAGTTTGGTGAAGTTAGATCATACAAAGTTGAAGGATTTTGATTTTACTCCCCATGATCAGAGTGAACCGCACATTAAAATGAGTGAATATTTTGATGGTTTCGATGCGTTTCACTTACATCCTGTTTACAAGGTGTCAATCGGTCATAGCGGAGCTTCTGATAGTTCTGAAACGAGGTCTTGTTTACATATTGAAAATTGTGAGTTGCCTCGCGGGAGCTTCGCAATTTTATTATTGCCGATCGTCTCACAGATAGTCTTTTTTTGGTTCCTCTATAAAATGATTTCAGCTGCTTTCGGTTCACAAAAATGTGACATAATGGATAGAGACCATTCTTATTGTTAAAATACTGGTAGGGCTCAAGTTTAATCTATTAATTGGCTGTTTGAACGAAAATGTAGTCTAGTAATTTGGATGACCCTTTGTGACTCGATCTTAGGTAGTACCTTGCCACGTCAAGGCCTTATCCTGCTTAATTATTTTTTGTCCCCTCTGTTTACAAAGTTGTGTATTGTGGTGTTAAATATTGGATAAGTACTGTATTCTTGGTAAGTAATTGTATAAATATAATTGTAAAATACTGAAATCAGCTTGAGGAATTAGTGTCAGAGTTGACGACTGTATTATCCTTATTCAACGATCTTCTATGCATACCCTCATGTTCATCTGCCTCTTTGAGACGTTCGACATGCTCTTCATATTCCAGCTCGTCAACGTTGACGATAGGACCTTTGTACCAATTTTTTGCAGACAATATCCACCAACCACCAGCTCCGATGAAGACGGCACCCAAGATGACCACTGTATAGTTCATATCCTGTGGAGTAACAGGCATGTAGTTTGGGAAGATGAAAACAATCGAGACAAACAAAGTCCAAAGACAAGCGTAGATCATGACGGGTTTCGAGAATCTACCCATGTGAAATGGTCCCTTTTTGACGCCCATTCTTTCTGCGTTCAAGACGTATAAACCGATGCAAATCACATAAGACCAATCTGTGGCTATGGCACAAGCTGAGAAGACAGCATTCATGGCAATAGTTGAACCCAAGTTGATAAGTGAAATGAGACAGGTGATCAATGTTAATAACCAGACACAACGCAATGGCGCATTGACACGTGGGTTCAAGACATGTAATTGATCAGAATAAGGCAAGAACTTGTCTCTAGCCAAAGACCAGATAGACCGTGAAGTGTAACACATGGCAACGGCACCACAGAACCACAAGATGACAAAGGCAAGTGACAAGTACAGAGTTGCTGCATTCTTACCTAACACATCGTAGAACAATTGTACAATTGGTTGTCCAGTCTGAGTGTTGAGTAATGTGTCCATATCATCACCCATGACAAATGCAAAGACGATACAAAGGACCCAACCCAAGACTGCTGTGGTGGTCAATGCAGATGCAATGGCGAGTGGGACTTGTCTAGCAGCACCTTTTGATTCTTCTGAGATTCTCGTGGTCAGATCGTAACAAGTCATGACCCATGAAACGTTCAAGAATCCGAATAAGAATGACCAACCATCGGATCCCCAACCGGTGTTGTTGATGACTTCGGTAAAGACAAATGAACCAGAGTTGAACTTCTTACATTTGACCAATAAATGGATGATCAACAGGATGGTGGTACCGATATTGACAAAGCAGTAAGTCTGTGTGATGTTGGCCAAGATGTAACCTGGAAGTGAGTTTAACAGACCATGGGAGATCATAACTAAGATGGTGACCAGTGTTGTATGACCTTTAGTTGGGATATATTCGTAATCGGTATAGATGGATCTTATCAGTAATAACAAAGTCAGAGCACCGAAATCCGTAGATGCACATCCTGTAATGGCTCCAATCAAAAACAACCAACCATCAACCCAACACGTCAACAGCGCATACTTCTGTGGCACCACATGTTTGATCACATAGTACATACCTCCTGAAGTTGGGAAACAACTTGTCAACTCAGCGACTGACCACGCAATGGTCAAACATCCCACGGAACCTACGAACCAACACCAGACACAGGCAGCTGGACCTCCGGCCCACATTGGGTAAAGATAAGTGATGGAGATGGTTCCCATGAGTCCGGAGATTGAGAGGGCAAAGGAGAAAGTGGAAAGGAAGTTGTAGTCACGTTTGAACTCTTGTTTGTAACCTAATTGGGCCAAATTCAGGGCATCGAGATCCAAGGGGATCCCACCTTGGGAGACTATTGGGGTGAGTGGGTGATCTTGAAATGATGTAGTTTTTTCAACGTCGGTCATCTCTATATGTTGTTGTTGTTGTTATTATGTGTGTGTATGTATGTACGATGGAGGTATATGTATAAAAGGAGTGAAGGTGGGTGTAGTGGGAGATACGGGTGAAAATGGGAATAAGCGAGAGATGGGAGTATATTTATAAGACGATGGGAGTGTGAATTTTTTTACGACAATTTTGAAAAGTTGCACAAGAGAAACGATATGGAAAATTTAATAATATCAGATGCGTCGAAAAGTAAGTTCACATTGATTGTTGGGTCCGAATTGGTGTTTGATGTTAATGAGCGTATGATAAGATCTTAGGTCTAACTAACTAGAGACGGATATATGTAGAAAGATAGATGGTCACGTCTGAACATGATGACCGACTATCACCTAGTTTTCAAAGATGATAAGCTTTGTGGTGATGTATTAGAGTGATATCTCTCTATCTGTCCAGAATTCCTTATCTCTGCTGTGATTTTTTTTTTTTCTCTTCGGCACTGAGACAGATAGATAGAGAGAGATTTACGATTTTTACAGCCATTATTTGTAGTGATATTATAATAGAACGGTGGAGTTTATAGTATAGTTAGTTGAAGGTGAGAATGATAACCCAATGAGGATAATATATACCCTGTGTACTATGTTTGTGTGTTCAAGTATGGAGTTATCACATGCAACATTGTAGGTACATATAATACATACAGCCCTGCCTTTTTTTGGGACTCTGTCGTTGGAATGAAAATTTTGTGACTCGTTTGAGCTGAGCGAGAAAATTTTTCACCTTTGTGTTTTGTTGAGAGAGCCATTCAATAGGTTATATAGAGTATAGATAGATGGTATGGTAGGGTATATAATACAAAGGTATATGAAGATATAGTGGATAGATTGATATCTCTTATCTTATCTCTCTTATCTCTTTGTTTACCTTTATTGGTGTATCTGGGGTTTATTTTAACTCTATTGTACACATTGAACACTCTAGTACTATATATACAGAAAAGACATTCCAGCTGCCTAATCGGGAAGGTCAATTCGTATTTTGATATACAGTGCACTAAACGTCTTTTGTTACACTACTTTTGTAAGACAATAGATGGAGGAGATAGATACTAAAGGGTCATCACAGTATAAGGATAAATTCACTAGATACAGTTATAATCTAACGGTAAGATCAATCTTCTTCCTCTTATCATGATGGTTATTCCAATTAACTCCATAACCTCTATTCAGATATTTCACATCACCACATCCAAATGGCCAATATTTTAACCAATGTACCAATTTATTCAACTTTCCCAATTCATCAACAATATCCCCTCCATTATTCTGTGTTGTAGATTCAACTACATTGGGTAACACTTGACCCGTGACTCCATTGACAACTCGTCTTGCAACATTATCACGTATCTTTTGTCTCGATGTAGTACGTTGTGTGAATCTGGTCAACCTTATCTTTGAAATTTGTCTGCTGTTGATATTTCTATGGCGATGACGGCGGTGATGCTTGTGAGGGCGGTGAGTGTGAGGGCGTTGTGGAAACAGAGATGGGTCGGAGATGTAGCCGGTGAGGAAAGATGATTTTATAGCACGAAAGATCCTCTTGACTGTACGATAACGTGAATATCGTGGTGGTGGAAGTGATCTCATCTTTTTTTTTCTCTCCCTTAGTCTCTCTTCTTAGCTATACACCACACGTAGTGGACCAGTGGCTTTGAGAATTAGCACCCTCGCTCGAGAATTTGTATGATGTTTGAATGATTATGATATATTGGCTGTGATGAGATAGCTGATGTATGTCCCGCTGATGATAATTAGCCAGTCAAGTCTAATAGATAAACACGATGGCTATTGACTAGTTCAGAGGTAAAAAAAAACAAAAAAGATAAGCAGAGCGAAAGAAAAAAAATTACAAACCACAAAGATGGGACATGTGGTAGAGTACCATTTGAAACAATCAGCTATGCACAATTTCTCTATCTAATAACAGGATTACTTCAAGTCTATAAATTATCCTCTATGCCTAATCATATTCTTCCTCATCACTTTCCCAACCATATGCATACTCAACCTTTACATCCTCAATCATCTCTATATAAACATCCCTTTCATCGCCTTTAACAGCCCTCCTTATAAATTTCTCCCAATCTGCCATCACATTTTTCAAATTATCAGATGTTGACATTGAAATGTTGCAATTGTTTGTTGTTGTTTCGGTGAAAATAGATGGGAACGAGTCAGGTGGGGTGAATGCATGGGGAATATCATAGTTGATGAGTCCAATCTCGGGAGTTGATGCAGCTTTGAGATTGTCAAAGTTGGCAAAAGCAGCATCTTGCAGTGGACGTGAGATCACCGATTTACTAAAAATGTGATGATGATGATGACCGGGTTTTGGCTTGGTGAATATCTGGGTGAAGAGCAGTCCAGTAGTGTCAATTACCTGATGGTCAATTTTGAGTTTTGTCTCAGTGATGATATTCCTCTTCGAGCCCATTGTCAAACCATTGACAAAATCAGTCATCAATATCGCAGATTTGTTCAAAGTGTACAACAAGTTGACCGATTCGAATACTGGAGTCATTAAGGCACTCGTATGCCAAAGACTGTCTGGGTCATATTTGTCATTGTCGAACACTGGCTTCGAATTTATAGGGATCAACAATGAAGTAGAGCTCAGATTCATGAGTGTGGCTTTGATCCTGTTCAAAAACTGTTTCGAGTTCAACTCTGCGTTTGGCACCGGACTCGTGAAACCCCATGTCGTAGTCGTGGTCTTGGGCAAGAACTCGTCTTTCAAATCTTGCTGTAACTCAGAATTGAGACCACCCCACGCGGTGTCCAACTCAGTGACGAAGTTCACCCCGGATAAATTATCACATCTTTCTAAAAACACACGAACCGTATCATCGAGGAAACTCTGTGAGATTCCGCTGTGGTATTGACTCAGGCCGACTTGGAAACTATCGACTACACGCTCCGGATCAGATCTCATCACTGTTTGCCCATCATTTTCACGATATTCCCATTCATGGACATTGTTCAACGATTGCAGATCGTATATCAATCTAGTGTAATCCGTCCAATATTTTGCGTTTTTCGTAGATAACGAAGCTGGTGCTACTGTTTCATTTTTATCTAGCAGTTGCTGGTAATCATTCTTCAATACCCGATCTTGTAATTGGATCTTTTCAACATGATCGACTAAATCAAGGTCCCCCGTATTGTTACTGTTGAGATATTCATGCTTACCCAATGATCCAAACCCATTATGTGAGTCCAAAAGTATTGTACGTGGTGTGTAGGAGAGAGTGTTGGTTGATCTGTCAAGTGATGGTGCTAGGAAAATCGATGGATCAGTTGTGGTGGTGGATGTTGAAGGTTTGTGATGGTAGTCCAAATAGGACTCTTGTTGATTGTTGAAATGGCATTGCAAATGGCCCGCTTGTTGGGAAAGGCAGATGTTTAGTACCTCCTTCATCTGTACTACTGTGCCGTAATGGTCGACCCGAAGTTAATGTCTTGTGAATTTTTTCCACTCTCTCTCTCTCTCTCTAAGTCCTGGCATCGATTTTTTTTTTTTATATTTTTTTTTTTTTTATGATGATAAAAAAAATACGTGGTTGAAAAATAACAACACATTTCCAAACTAGATAGCGAGAATATGAAGTTCTTGATCATACTATCTTGCTTCATAATATCCTTCGCCCTCGCCGGGCTGGATTACTATAAGATATTAGGAGTGTCCAAGAATGCCGATGAGAAGGAAATTAAGAGCGCTTATAGAGCATTGAGTAAAAAGTACCACCCGGACAAGAATCCTGGAGATGAGGAAGCACATGAGAGATTCATCGAGACTGGTGAAGCGTACGAAGTATTGAGCGATTCAGAGAAGAGATCATTGTATGATCGTTATGGCGAAGATGCAGTGAAGAATGGAGGTGCACAACAACAGCAACAACGACACCACGATCCATTTGCACAATTTTTTGGAGGTGGAGGTCCATTTGGTGGTGGACAACAAAGACAACCAGGTAAGCCTCGAGGTCAAGATATAGCGACAGATATGTCATTCACACTAAAAGACTTCTACAATGGACAGACCCGTGATTTTTCTGTGGACATGCAAGATATATGTAACGTTTGTGATGGGTCCGGTTCGAAGGATGGTAAGACGCATAGATGTAAGTCCTGTAATGGACTGGGTATGAAGATCTTAAAACAGCAAATCGCACCTGGAATGTTCCAACAGTTTCAAACTGTGTGTGACCAATGTGGTGGTAAGGGAAAGATTATCACCTCGCTGTGTAATCAGTGTCATGGTGAAGGTGTTCACAGAAACGTGAGATCGAACCATATCAACGTATCACCGGGAACACCAAGAGGTTATGTCGAAGTCTTGAAAGGCGAGCTGGACCATAGTCCAGACTGGATCGCTGGGGATTTACGCGTTTCGATCTTGGAATCTGTGGAGGACAACTTGGGATATGTCAGAGTTGGGGATAACTTGTACCGTTCCGAATTACTCTCGTTGAAAGAGGCAATGCGTGGTGGGTGGCAAAGAGATGTGCAGTTCTTGGATAATTACGATCCAGTGGTCGTTTTGAAAAGACTGGAAGGTGAAGTGGTGCAACTGGGAGAAGTGGAGGTTGTTAGAGGGAAAGGGATGCCGAAGTTTGGGCATGATGATGAGTTTGGGGATTTGTTTATAGAGTATCGTGTTATCATGCCACTGAAAGTATGGAGTGGTGCAAAGGACGAACTATAATTGAATAGAGCTATTTCGCTTTTTCTTTTCTCCACGAGTCCCTTATCGAATTAGATTAGATATCTACCAATACTCTCAAGACATTCACCGATTGCAGCTTCTCCAACATCTACAAGTGATATGAGGTTCGTTCCAAAGTGGATGAAAGACTGAATTTACATTAATCTACCGAATCGATAAACCCATACAATTATCTTCTTCAACGTCGGTTATTAAATACCCGCATCTTTGAGTGAAGCCTATGCTCATCATACACAGTGACCGCTTCGAGATAACGTTAGATGGTTGACTCAGTCCACTGAGACATCCATCCAAGAATTTTGGAAGCACCATTCTTCCACAAATTTCAATTGTTCTTCCACACTAAACTTCCTCATTTTCATCTCGCTTTTAACCCGCTGTCTCTCTTTCTTTGCCAATGTTCTGTTGAACCTGCTCAGTTCATTCAAATGACACAATCTCTCATGTCTCTTTAAAGAATCCTTTCTTGGAAATTCCTTCTTGCAACTTTCATGCAGACAAACATACCCCACAGCAACTCCTTCTTCCAATTTATTACCCCCCACCAACGAGTCTTCTAAATACGGCACCAGTTGTTGCTGCTGCTCTTGTGAAGCTAATCTGAGGTTGTGTAGTGTATTGGCATGTCTCTTTGATTCTGCAGCACGGGAAAAGCCGACAAGGCTATATGGACATTCATTATAGGGACATTTGAAGTTTCGCTGGACTTGGAATAAGTCCATATGTTGCAGAAATTGTAAGAGATTGCCGAAATGAGATGGGCAATGAGAGCATTTAAAATGTCCCTTTTTGAAAAGGCATGCTGCAATCTGTAAAAGTTTTGGTGATTTTTCAAACATTGGCATGATGGGTGTATAAGTCTCTGATTTGGCTTGTTTTGATGTGGATTTCTTATACTTCTTAGGTCTCTTGGGCTTAAGATGAATTACGCTGGTGTTGGATGTGTTTGTATTGAGATTTGGTTTGGTTTCTGGTTTGAACTGTAACATGTTTGCTGCAGACTTATCGCCATCATCAAATGGAGGAGTCTCAGGAACAAACAACAAGTCTTCGAGTCTGACATGGTCTAACTTTGCTTCTTGTTTCTTTTCTGCTAAGTCAGGTTCAACTTTGAAGTCCCTGAATCCTATCCCTAGACCTTTCAAGTTGTTGTCATATTTCTGTTCAGTAAGTGTGAAGTCTGTGGCATCTACCAAGTTGTCCTCGAAGAACAAACTGGACTCAGGGGTGTTGGTCAATATTGCTTCAATGTCGAATTTGTCTCCTTGCTGAAAGCCCTTTTGCTGGAACTGATCTGCAACGATGTAGAAAGAGAGTGGCTCAAAGGTTGTTGATGAACTCAAAGATACCGGTGTCGTCAAAATTTCTTCACTTTTGCTTGAGTCCCATGGGAATGAATCCGTGTTTCCGGAAAACAGCTGTGGTGACAGGTCGATGCTTGGTGGTGACAGAAAGCAACTTACAACTCCCGAGTGTCGTCCGTATGTGTCTATATCTACAATGGTTCTCATTTTTCTCCCCTCTATATATTATCGAATACTGAGTGAATTGCCTATCAAGTTGATGTAAAAAATAGCACGATTGAGACCTTTTATTTCAATATTTACCAAGTCTTCAGACTTATCAGTACGATTTCTGAAACATGTGAAGTGGCAAGTAAAGAATAGAGTCTTGAGGTGAGACAAATGCGACATGTCTGCCAAGATTAGAAAGGCAGCAGTATCAACCTCTGTTTTAGGCACTGATGGGGAATACACGGGTAAGTGGTAGCTCTAGTGTCATCTTTAATCAACTTGAAACAAAATATGCAACAAAATATGCAACAAAATATGCAAAAAGGCAATTTCTTAATCGCCGTTTTTCTTTTATTTGCACCTCGAGCGCACCCGAGATAAGTAAGATCGCTGTTTTATTATCTTTCTAGGCTTCCGATGTTGAGACAGAAAGGGCAGAATAGTCAACAAAAGTTGCAAAAATAGTGGATTGACCACTATGATAGGCATGAGGTGACTTGTTTATACCACAAGGAGCATGACTGCCACAGTTACTGAATCTCTCTTAGCGTATGTTTCATTTGTCTCACCTTTCTTCACTTTCTATCACTGTCGCTCATGTCAAAGTCTATCTGAATATTTGCTTGTTTGATGCGTCTGAAACAATTGGGAATTATGCAAGCAGGTCGTAAATCTTTTCTTATCAAATTTTTTTTCACATTCCCAACAGATTGTAACCTTGGCTGTGATGTGTTTGGTTGCACGCTATACATCTCGGATGTTGGTATTTGATGTTTGGACGTGGAGGAGAAGGTATCTTGCATAAGATGAAGTATGTTACGTATACGTAGTTGAAGCTTTCAGCTAATGCAAGAATCTAATCATTCTATTTGAGCTACCTCATTTCACCTTAAGTAATCAAAAAATAGACGAGTTTTTTGTTTCGTACAACAGGTCCAGGTCGGACGAAAAGCCGGCAGAGTAAAATGGCCCTTTTGTTCGTAATTTCTTGTGTCCTCAAAAAGTGCCCGGGTGTTTGAAAGCCATAGTAGAGTTTTAAATCAGTGTTATAGGTTATCTGCAACTCCACAGATTAGTTGTCTGTCTTACTGGCGCAAGTATGTAATACTAAACTGACTGCTCTTGCCGATACTCGGATGTATTCTTTCGCTGTATAGTTCTAGTTTCTTACTGTGTTATGAATTGCATCAATCAGATTGTGTCTTTTTAGTGCGTGGTATGCGTAATCTGAAGTGTCTTATGCGTGGTCTTTTTTTTCTCCTTTGTGATTTCAATAGACGATTACTTAGTGGACGTTGTATTGATGTGTTGCGGAATTCCCTTTGTGTCAAGTCAATCAGTCTTAAGCACCGATGGAGTTTTACGAGGTGCTGATTATGGATGTGCTTTTTTGTAATCTGGTCCTCCTGCAGAAGTATAATCCTGATAAGTACATGAAGGTATGCTAGATTGTCTAGCTTGAAAGAACTTCAGTCAAAGCTTGAAAGGCTCAGCATTCTTGTATATCAAGAGGGATTGAGAGCCGCAAGCTATAGCTATCTTGATGGGTCTGCTTTGTTGAAGGTTTGATCAAAGTCGCTACTACTCGGCAGCTTTCAAAAGAGACTCCTTATTGTCCATACCACACCCACAATTTATATGAACGCTTTACAAATAAGAGCTATCAACGCCAATACTTTTGCCTCACTCACGGTACAACAATATTTAATGCAAGAACAAATTTACTTTAGGCTGCAAACTTTAATTTCTGTCCATGCTGCCCCGTCCTTTTTTGAGTTACTGTGTGTGTGTGTTTTTTTTGGTGCTGTTTTCAGATTCCTATGATCTTCAGGCTGCGCAAGAGTGTTGTATTTTCTACGGTATTGCTTAGCAGCGCTGCTTTTTCCCTGCGTCAAAACCTGGGTGTAGGTATTATCACTACACCCTGAGTGTATCTTTCTATGCTTCAAAGTTATGAGGCTTGAGATGCTCTGAAGAGCCATTACTTAGCGGAGAGTAATTCTATTTCCAACTCAAGTATAAGGAAGATGTTTCCCCTTTCAATAGAATCTTCAAGTTTGGGTCATCCGTCCAGCACTGGTCTCGTAAAGCGTGCATATCGCTTTTGTGTTTCGGTGTGCTTTTGATTTGCAGTCTACCGGTATCCTTCTTGTGTTTAATACTGGGTACCTTGAGCTTATCGATATACAATACAATAAAACTTGAGGTTGTCTGTCTCTGTGGATATATATGCAGTGCATTAGCTTATCTGCCCCTTTTGCTCTATTGAGTTTTACGTCTTCTACTTTTTTGGCTTTTGCATGCGACTTTTTTTTTTTTTTTGGTTTTTTTGGGTTTTTTGCAAGTCTTCAAATGATCGAAGAGCGAAGGCAATTCGGTGCGGAACTGATTATTGACATTAGAAAGATCCTACAATATTTACGATATTACATTGAAAAAGACGGCCTAAAGATGAGAAATCGTCTGCTGGTGAACAGTTTAGAAGTCTAAGGTGAAAGTAAAGAGCACTTTGAAACATCTTTCTCGGTAAAGGACTTTACCACTCTCCTCTAAGAGGATACAATGAAATACCTCAAGATCTAAGGATCAGTTTCCTCAGATTTTCGAATCCATCATAAATTTTTAAGATTTCATGCTGCACGGTCGTATATCCGAAGTCGTATTAATAGCATGTTTATTATTGTTTCAAGTTGTAAAAGAAGAAGCCAAAATCATAGATTCGGATAAGATGCTTTCGCTTTTGACCTTCCATTTTATGCCTTATCCTACTAAGTATGACTCTCATTGGCTCTTTGCTGAGCTGAAATAGAGCTTGAAAATCTGTATAAGTTTTTCCATTCCAATTACTTTAAATGATTATGTCGAAGCTCTCAAGTGAGACAAGCATAGCTGAATCAGACTTTCTTTAGAACAGCTCTTCTTCAAATATATGTCAGAATCACACTCACCAATTTTGAAGTTCAACCTTTTTTGCTAGTACTCTGGTTTCATTGTGTATATGTCTTTCAATTGCAACACCAGAGAAACGCATCAGTGACAAAGACTTCGAGGGCTCATTGATCAAAGTCACACCAGCGGTTGAACACGTCTCCCCTAGTAGTCCGTATGTATTAGTGATGATTTTTTGGAAGGTGGAGTATCCCATCATGGCGTTCTCTTTCCATACTGAGTTGATTTCAAAAGTTGGTAATCTCTTGTCAAACACTCAAGTTGTCACCTTTCAAGAGTTCAAAGCTTCAATGAGCCCTTGGGTGTTAGCTGAAATGACAAAGTAGTTTTGTCGCTCCACATATATCAGCCTTAGATGACAATATTGGAGTTCTCATTTTCTTTCCAATCCGAGGATCCATCTTTGTAAACTTCATTCTTCCAAATCTCAACTTTGGCTTTGATCTCTTCTAACAAACGCATTGCTGAATCCCACCCTTCCTGTCTATGTGTGCTACTCAATGCGATAACAACACTATCTTCCAACACAGGCACCACTCCTAATCTATGACTGATGATGATTTTATGAATGAACTTGTCCTTGGCTCTATCCTCAAACATGGCTTTCGTCTCTCTTGCAATCTTCACCAAAGACCTCAATGCAAGTTGGTGGTGCGTCTCATATGAAAGTTCAGTCACCTCTTTGGACTCAAATGAGTTCCTTGTGGATCCTCCGAAATATATATTGGCACCCGCTAATGGCGACCTGACAAAGTCAATGAACCGTTCTGGTTGGAGCTTTTCGGTAGTAAGGAACACCTTGATATCAGGATCATTGATGAGAGACTGTGGGGCTTCCCAGGATGACATTGTTTGTTGATTGGATTTCGTTGAATGAAAAATTTGGTTAGATCGCTAATTCTTTTAAGCTTTTGGAAAACATAAAAAAAGATAGAAGTCAAAAAAAAAAAAAAAACGTGAAAAAATAAAGTTCAAATGATTTTGCCCAGGATCGAACTGGGGACGTTCTGCGTGTTAAGCAGATGCCATAACCAACTAGACCACAAAACCATTCGATAGTTAAATCTTGGTTAAGTTTATAATACGTCATTTTGAGCATCGGATTAACCGTGAAAATGATGACCGATTATAAAGGGTGATTTATTTTATGCTCAAAATTGTTGAAAATTAAGATGTCTAAGTGATTACCAGTTACTAGAGAAAGAAGTAGTCAGGTATGTGGGCCGTTTGAGTGATAGCTAGCTTCATGTAGAAATAAATTTATGTTCTGTTTTTACTAGCAGTAGTCGAGTGAAGACGATGATAAATGATTGAGTCATTTTGCATCTTTAAGTATAGGCTCGCGAGGTAGAGAAATTGAGCTTGACTACTGAGCCTCGAAGCAAATGGTGTACATCGGCAATATTGAGTGATCTCCCTTCCTATAGAAGAAAGGTTGGGAAAACTATGTTCTTCAATAATATCGTTCTCTATCCACACCACTTTTTACTTGGACGTAAGATCTGCAATTTTCAACACCCACTGTGGTTCCCACTTGTTGAGAATAGTCAAAAGGTTAAGTAGGACTGGAAGAGTGGAACGTAGTTTCAACGTGTATCAATTGCTTATTCATGTCTCGTTAGTTCTTATGACTCGTTATCATATAGCACATAGTTGGTGTATAACACTTCATAAAGGAAATCAAACCATAGGGAATAGCAGCATATATCCATTCATGCTATGGTTATTTCCCCTAATCAGGTTTAGAGTAAGCTCCAGCATACCTGTGATTCTTTGAGCTTCTGCTCCCACTCTCAGTCCAGTTGGTATGAAGGTCAAAGATCGTCTCTCTCTAGAAAAAATAAGCAAAGAAAAAAAAAAGTTGACGTAAATTTTAGATACTATCTCAAAAGACTGTTTCTTATCTATCATCTCTCAAAGCAACTTCACTTAAATTTGACTAAAATTACACAAAATTTATCCATGTTATGATTGAACTTATTTATGGTGCCTTCTCACAATTAAGGGGAGTGACCAGACATACTTCTATGAGAGCACATTCCACTACAAGCAATCCACCGTTGAGAAATCTTCAAACGTTCGATGGCCGCTTGGGCGCCTTAGTCACCCAATTGGATATGATAGCTCCTCGATTTGAGCTCACCAAAGATGAGATAGAAATCATTACCCATCCAGTGACATTCTACGAAAGTTTGAAGGACAAAATATTGTCAGCAAAGTCACGAATCTTCTTGAGCACTTTGTACGTTGGCAAAACTCAAGATGAGTTGATCGACTGCTTAACCAAAGCTCTCACCAAGAATGACCGGTTGAAAGTTCACATATTGGCAGATGCCTTGAGGTCAACCAGGGACAGTCCCGAGTGGTCTTCTGCTTCTTTATTAGCGAGATTGGTGGAAGAGTTCGGTGACCAAAGAGTTGATGTGAGGTTATATCATACTCCTCATTTAAGAGGCATTGAAAAAGCGCTTGTGCCAAAGAGAATTAACGAAGGTTGGGGCTTACAGCACATGAAATTGTATGGTTTCGATGATGAGGTGATATTGTCTGGAGCTAACTTGTCAGAAGACTATTTCACGAATAGACAAGATCGTTATTATGTCTTTAAACACAAAAGCTTGGCCCAATATTACTTCAACCTCCAAGAGGCAGTTGCATCTATAAGTTACAAACTTTTGCCTTCCAACTCGGAAAACAAATACAAGTTGATTTGGCCAACATCTAATAAGTCATCAGAGCCACACTTGAGTTTAGCCAGATACATATCAGATGCTACGCATCTATTGGAACCCTTACTCAAGCAGCCTCCAAACCAGTTCGAGGAAGCCTTCATACATGATGATGTTACCACTGTCGTTTATCCAGTTTCACAATTCACGCCATTATTGGAGCCAGATGTATCAACGGAAAAACCTGCAATTTTGAGGTTATTGTCTTCCTTGGATAACGCTTCCATGAATTGGACCTTCACTGCGGGATATTTCAACATGCATCCCGATATACAAAAGAGACTTATTAACTCAGTCTCCAGTGGTCGTATCATAACTGCGTCACCGAAGGCCAATTCATTTTATAAATCGAGTGGTATATCTCAGTATTTGCCTGATGCTTACTTGTACTTGGCCAAAAAGTTTTTGACAAAGGTTCATGAAATGAAGAAAGAACACTTGATACATGTGGAAGAATGGCAGAACGGAGTTGTCAATACTCCAACTGGGTGGTCATACCATGCGAAAGGTATATGGATTGCCAACGCTAATGAGGCAGATCCTTCAATAACTGTTGTCGGATCATCAAATTATACAAGGAGATCATACTCATTGGATTTGGAATCTAACGCGGTTATTATCACAAAAGATGAAGAGTTGAAGAAGAAGATGAGAGGCGAGATAGAGAATTTGATGGTTCACTCGAAAGAGCTCAAATTAGAGGATTTCAATAGCGACGAGAGACACATAACTCAAGGTGTTATACTTGCCACAAAACTTGTTGGAAATAAGCTTTAATAGATTTATAGATCCTGTAAACTTGTAATATCAAATATTCAAGAGATGAGCTGGTACTTAAGCTGTAGCTATTATGCCCGCAACTGGAAAAAAAAAAGTTGACGGGAAATATTAAAAAAAAAAATAAACACAAAAAAAAAAAGATTCAATGAAAGATCAATTGGACAGCGGTTATTGATAAGAAGCATAATCATACAATCATTTCACCATGGATGAGTATGATGAGAATGCCACTTTGAGTGTCAATAGGTATTATAATGACTTCTTGCATTTCAAGAACCGTATAACCGGCACTTACCAGTTATACTTGGACAAGCTGACACCATTTACATTTCAAAGATGGGCGGTGTTTTACGGTTTGGTCATGACATTCATGTTGAGAATTTATTTCACCGAAGGATGGTACATCGTCTGTTATACACATGCCATTTACTTGTTGAATTTGTTTTTGGCTTTCTTGACGCCAAAGTTTGATCCATCTTTAGAACAAGAAATGAACAACGAGTCGATTGAAGAGGGAACTTCAAATTTACTGGAGGAAGAATTTAGACCGTTTATTAGAAGATTGCCAGAATTCAAGTTCTGGTATAGAGCTACTGTCGCTACAGTAATTGCGTTGTTTTGTTCGCTCATTACAGTCTTTGATATTCCTGTTTTTTGGCCAATTCTTTTGATGTACTTTATTGTCCTTTTTTCATTGACTATGAGGAAGCAAATCCAACATATGATCAAATACAAGTATATCCCATGGGACTTGGGTAAGAGAAGCTACAAAAAATAGGTGAATTTTTGCTCGTGAATCACAGAAGGTAATTTAGGTCGATGGTGTTGTACAAATCACAGTGGAAGCAGCAATAGTGGTATCAATGTATTAACAACAGAGATAACTTTATATCGAGCAAACATTCTACCTGGAATAGTGGGAAACTGAAGCCTGTCGGGCTCGCTTTTATTTAAGTCACGAAAGTAATTTTACTGTTGCATATCAATAATATATAAACAATTTAGTTGTCAAGACCCTTGTAGAATGGAATTTTGTCCATGGTGGTCTTTCTGTTCTCTTGCATGACCATCATTTCAACTCTGGCTCATGATTTTTTAGCTGGGCATACCGATGCAGAAGTGATGGTGGCTGCTAATCTTCAACAATCGTTTGATATCATAGTGGCACAACTTAGGAGCAAATACTCCACTGCAAAAATTAACAATATATCATCCCGCCTCCACCGATAGCATCTCAGTTCATGGCACTTGAGCTTGATTAAAATAGAGCCACGAGTGCTGGAGGAGATATTGAGTATTTTCAACGCTAAAATTCGGTCCAACTTTTCAATTTCAAACCAAATTCATTTTGACTAATAGCATCCAATAAAAGCTTCTTGATTCAAGATTTTTTAAGAGGAATAGATTCAAGAAGATCAAGGTTGAGAAGACAACTCGGGTTCAAAAATAAAACAATCAACTTCACTGTTGGGAAGCA
The DNA here is from genome assembly GCA_030567755.1 of Nakazawaea pomicola. Taxonomy (NCBI): domain Eukaryota; kingdom Fungi; phylum Ascomycota; class Pichiomycetes; order Alaninales; family Pachysolenaceae; genus Nakazawaea; species Nakazawaea pomicola. Next base: position 9,160 of record JAJLSS010000035.1, on the reverse strand, counting down.
GAGTGACCTTTACTCTTATCAGCTCTCTGGGCAGAATCTCTTTCTCCATTTAAGTTGCTAGCAGCCTACCTTCAAATCATATCGTATGATATACAATAAAAGGAAAGGCAGTAAACGGTGGGTCTTGATTTGAAAATTCTCTTTTCAACACTGATTTTCATGGAAAATAAAAATTCTAGAGGTGCTTGTATCTATCAGAAGTCTTCTTTCAAGGGATTAAGTATGGTCACGTCGGGCCCAGCAGCATAGGGGCTGGCCCAATCTGACCTCCTCACCACAGGACTTCTTCCTCTGTGTACAAAATCCGGTCAATAACACCTTGCTCTATTCCATTGGTAAGAATCGTTACAAAACACCGGTAAAGCAAAGCGTCAGGCTGCGTGGCATCTACTCATATACCTCTTTGCAAAAAAGTTACTGTATCGTATCAGTCTGTAAAGCCTGAATCCATTGTTAACGAATGTCCAGTGGCCCAACACATCTGGTGTGCCTTTCACTTACCCAATCCACCACCTTAGCAAATGATCCTGAACGTTTATCTATCGTTCAAAGAATTGATAGATCAACTATCTTCTTTACCATTTTGCATTGTTTCAAAACCAATCGTCTCTTCGGTTCCATTCTCCCCGAGCATTTTTCACGAGGCCTTTGGATCCAAAAGATTCGACAATTCATCAATTCCAACTATGTGGGCTCTTTTTGTGACGGTATCTATTTAAGATCCATAAAGTATTAGATCAAAGTACTCTTCAAGGTCCTTCAAATCTACTTCTCTTTTTTCTTTTTATTTTTATCACACATTATTATCACTTTTCCCTTTGACTTCTAATTTTTCGTTTACTTTGCGAGAATTTCGCACTTCATAATGCTTTTCCCAGCAAGGGGGGGTATCAAATGATACCAAATCTGCAAACTTTTCTTGCCATTATGTTTCGTTTCTCCATCCTACTTTATTCATTGTGACGTGTATGTATAGTTTTTTACAGCTATATATGAGTCGAGTAAAGATATTAAAATTAAAAAAGAAATCAAAGTCTCACAATCCTAATCTTCTAAGCGGTGACTCTATATGATTTATAACTTTGTGAATTCAACTACTAGGATAAATCAGCTGTAAGTGCGAACTTTTTCTATTTTCAGATACTTTTTTTATATTGTTTATAACATGAGGATTAACATTAGCATCACTTTCCTATGCTTGGTAAACAAATGAAAGGAATGAAAGAAAGGAAACTCGAATCCTACACAAGACTAAATATAGACTAGACCACTTGAAACTCATTGACAGCCACTTGCAAGTGTCAAAGGGTGGGTACTGGTGAGTTTCCTCTTAATTTTTTCAATGGATTTGTGGGGTGAATTAGCAGTCATCTAGGTACTCTCCTCTTATGAAAGAAAGTGACCCATTGTCACCGCACGGTGCGACCAAAGTGGCCATGGGACCCTTCACCATTCCATGCCTTCCAATAAAAAAAAAGGTTTAAACATCGATTACCCGAGGTCCAAATTTAAACACAGAGTATTCGAATGCTGTTTTTTTTTTTTTTTTTTCTTTCATTTCGAGGGCTTATTCGACTGTAATGAAAGGGGTGATAATAAACAATATCGGATCTGTTTAATGGTAGGGTACACCCTCATAGGTATCGGAAACGAGGGGCCTATATGGATTTTGACAGCGATATTTAATGCTTGAAATGTTTATCACATGTTTGTTAACATTTTATAATTTCGAGATTAATATTGGAGCAAAAAATCGTGGTGTAATGATGTGGCATGTATAAGAAAAAGGTATGTTTAAAAAATTATGTGAACATTCTTATAAAAGGATGTATGGCCGAGTGGTCTAAGGCGTTCGACTCAAGTGACGAGCTTAACAGCTTTGAAAGTGATCGAATCTCGTAAGAGGCAGGAGTTCGAACCTCCTTGCATTCATTATTTTTTATTTTTATTTTTTTTAAAAATTTATTCCATCACCTAAGCAAATCGTCTGTAATCTGACGAGTTCTTGATTCTATAACAGACCCTTCATTATAAAAGCCAACCCTTGGTGAAATGGCTGAACCAGAATGAATGGAATCTCTTCTAGGGATTCTTGATGTTGGAGTAGTTGGAAAGAATGATGACATTGTTTAATGTAAAGTTTGAGCTGTTTATTGGATGTTTGTAGTATTCTACTGTGCTGTAATGTGTACTTATAACTTGAAGCTATGCTTTTTCAACTATACGAATGTAAACAAAATTCACTTACTTTATTTAAATGTCCATTAACTTTCATTCATGTTGCCTAGATTCTTTCCGTTGACTCACGTTTGATAACAGGTTCCCTTTGTAATCCCTTTGCGGTAATAATCTTTCTGCAAACTTCCTAATTGGGCGTCTTCAATAGTGATTTCAAACTCAACACAATTATTAACACTGCTTAAGTTACCTTTGAGGTCATCCTATCTCTGTAAAAATCTTGATAGTGAAGCTTGTTTTCTGTCAGTTATTGAGGTAATATTGGCAGTTACAACGGACATTAAATAAAAGACTTTTCATGCTGGATAAAGCCAGTTGTTCCAACATATACGAAAAAACATTGCACACAAATCAAGTCACCATTGGCAATTTAATATAAACAAATATACTCTTTTGCCCGATAATGCTATTCACTGATGCCCAACTTTTTCGTGGAAGGGTACTGCACTTGTTCAGAAATCAGCAAATCATAACTTTTTACACCTCTTTATATTCTTTAAGTCAATGTTTATCGTGAGATTATATTCACCAACATCCGCGTACGATTTGGACGTTCAATCCTGACCGCAGAGAATTTATGACAGGATATGCCGAATTCAAGCGATACTTATTGCTTTCGATATCTAGCTATCTTCTGTGGGAGAAATATAAGGATGTTGCTGACCATATTAATCAACAGTCTTTGAATTTCTTGATATTTTGCCAGAGAAATTCATTAATTAATTTAGTAATGTTAATGTTAATTACTAATTAATTAATAAATCAGAAGTTAAAAAAGATGACTCTCCTTATTTTATATAAGATATATATATGGCTTTATATCTCTTTCTTAAAAGGAAGTTTCTTAAAATAAAATATCTAAATAAAAACTAATCGATGAATGTAACTACTTCCATCCATAATGAAAGAGTGGCTATCCTTCAACACTCTACATTCCGGAAAGTTCAAAGTTACTTGGTATTTATTCAGCAAGTTAAAAATTTTCAATAAAACCAGGTAGATTTATCAATAATACAAAAAATTCAGTAAGCAATAATTTACCATAACAGATAAATATGAAACCTCGTAAATTAGTCAATCGGATAAACCAGCGGTACAGCTACCCATGGTATCCTTGTTATTGATTTCTGTTTCAGCTAAATAGTCTGAACTTGTATTGATAATTTTACAAATAAACCTATAAATGAGTCTCGTGTACCTCACCTTTAATACTGATAAGATTATGTTGAAGGTTAGCCATTCTCTCATTGTATAGTGAATTGGTTACGTTCATATTTGTATTTGAATTTGATAATTTATTAAATGAAATCTCCTTTTAAGAAGGAGATTGGAAGCTATATATATCTTATATAAATTTTAGAAGAGTCAGTTTCAATTAATTAAACCTAATCTAAAACTGACTCTTTTCAACAGATTAGTATAACTAATACAGCATCTAAATATCTGAATATACAAATCAGTCCAGATAGGTGAGAATTGCCATATCTTAGTTCTAATATAACTGGGAACGTAGTCGCTGCTAATAATGACTCAAAATTTTGTCTCCGAATAATGAATAACATCCTTATGTTCATAGAAGCTCTCATATTAAAGACTATGTCTGGTGGTTAAAGAAGGAAAAATAAATTCATGTAGTCCTGAAGATCATGCATAGTAAATATTCCCCAAAGAGAAGTGGATATGCTCATTAATAAAATTAAAATGTATTCATTCCAAAACAATTAACAAAAGGAGAAGCCGATCATTCAATCATATGCTTTTAAGCTAATCCTGACTCGGCTCCGCAAAAGTTTCATCGTTAATTTGTGATTCAATACTTTTGATTATATTCAATGAAAACATAGTATATGTTGATATAAGATCCGTAGGTAATTAATCGAACTATTGCTAGCTGTACTTAGCAATTACATAATAGCAACTGTACAATCTAATATTGATAAACCTGGATCACTTGCACAAATGACCAACTTAACGAGAACGAAAAAAAAGTAAAAAACGAATTACCAAGTGTGATTCTGAGGTACAACAGATATCTCCTCACAAATTATTTCTAATGCATCTTTAAATGGCTTGAGTGCTCCATAACAAAATAAAGCATTGGAGCTTGATCCCCTTTGCATACAATCATTATACTCGATAATACGTCTAGTAAAAGATTTTAACTAATTTATTTTTTATCCCTTCAAATAGATTTTTATTTTATTCTTATTGAATCACTGCTTTAATATCCCAGTTACGATTTTTATACTTGACACTTTATAATGTCTATCATCCTATTGATATTCATGTTATTGCTCTTATCCACTACATACATGTCAAATGCCTAAAGGGAAATCAGAATTCATTAGTCAGCGAGAGTATGCTATTTTCAAAGACATGGATTCATTCGGTACAAAATGCACCCGTGTCGATTACGCCATCCAGATGTCATTATGACACATTGGTGACCTCACGTTCTCACAGTGCTACAGTGTGTAAGACAAGTTAAAGTTCACAGAAAAGCCAATATAAGACGGTTCCAGGAAGCTTTTTACCTCTTCGTCAGATAGCTAGTTTACTTCAGGAGATGTTGAAAGTTGGCCACTCTCTCATTGTAGATTGAAGTGGTTACATTCATCTTTGAATTTCTATTTAGATAATTTAAAAAAAAAAAAAAACCTCTCTTTGTGGAGCAGGCATAAACCTGTATATATCTTACATAAAATAAGAAGAGTCTTTTCTTTTAGCTTACAATTGATCAATTAATCAATAAATCAAGTAATGACTCTTCAGTGTATTCTCAACAGGAGATTTCAATTTCCCTCCTCACTGTACACTAGAAATCATTATTCATTGCGTCACTAGTTAAAGGCGTACTTTGATGTATCTATCTACGTGTACCAATCAGAAACAAATACCGACTTTGTATTAACTTCGGCTAGGTACCTCAAACCTTTTATAATAAGGGCCGATATGGAATAATTCTGGTTGGCAAAAAAGTGTGAAGGGATCAAAATCGAATAACAATGTTTATACTTTGATGTTGTTGAAAAAAAAATTTAATTGAAAACTTTTCAAAAAAGATATTGATAATTTCTGAAAGTTCAGTCCAACTGTAGTTTCGTCCTTCAAAAAATCGAACTGCATCCAACTCTTTGAAAGAAGAAGAAGTGCCTCTAATTTTTTTACCAATTTTTCTGGAATAATATTTTTCTTTTACGCTTTGGACAAAAATATAGAACATGGAAAGTCGACTTTCAGCATCTAAATCAATTCGTATATGCAGCGCTCCTTGTTGAGAAGACTGTGTCTTTGCCAAGCCTGGTTCAGAGTCTATCTTTGAATTAATAAGTTAGTTAATTATTTGAAGAAACGGAGATGAGACTCTAGATTTGCTGAAAAATAATGTATATCCAAATTTCCTTTAAGGGAGGATTTTAGAAAATGTGACTATAGTGCATTGGTGAAATAAGTTCCAAAAAGAATAAAATTGAGTTTTGCTTCCACATTGCGACAAGCATATAGTTCCTACAAATTGCGCCTTCATCACAACTCAAAAGCTCTCCCAGCCGTATCTGATTTTATGCGGTATGACAAAGGTGGAGAACCAACTAAATTAGAAAATGTAATTTATTTGTTTGAAAATATTGTAATTCGACATTTCATTAAGGAAGGTGAAATTTCGCTACATCCAAACTCATAATTTCTTACTTTGATAGAAAAAGTAAGTGGCTTTCGACTGGCTGTTGAAGTTAGTAATCAATCTTATCTATTGTTGTTATTGTTATTATTAATATGAGTCTTCAAGTTTATCACGGTGGCGTTTGAAGTTGTGTGTTATTCAGATTTATTGTTGTTAAGAAATTTTCGAGAGCCTTCAGGAAAAGGTTTATTTTCATCTCATTAAAAAAAACAGAAGATAAAATAAACAATAAGGTGAGCAAGACCTAGCTTGAATTCTATCGAACATTTCAGTATGTTCTATGGAAAGATCGAAGGCTTGGCTGATTACTAATCATATTGTGATCGGAACAGTATAAAAGAAACCTTTAAGCAGTATAGCTTAAGTAGTCTTAGAGGACCAAGTGAATACATACTTATTGAATTATATTATACATAGCAAGAAAAAAAGATAAATTAATCAAGTAAGAAAGATATAAATATAGCATAACAACGTCAGCTGCGTCACGTATAGATACATTTCAAGACTGGCAACATATGCTTTCTGGGAAATTAAAAGTGGCTATTCTTTTGACAATTTGAAATTATTTCTGTTTGTGAAATGTGAGATTTCTTGATAAGTTCATCTGCAAAACAAAAAATCAGAATGCATCCAAATCTAAAAGTCAGAGTTGCAAGAGAGGTTTGCTTTGTCGAAATAGTCAGTCCAGCTAATGGTCTTTCTGAAGGTAAAGGAAAAAGTGCAATAGAAATATAAATGCTATTTGTGAGAAAGAACAGACAGAACTTTCTATCAAAAAGCTGAAAAATGTATAACAAGGTCCTCGAGCCTCACACGAATTCAGCAACTCTTCCATTCAGAATTTCATCTTCGAGTGAAACCTTAGCTAATCAGCTAGCTCCTCAGTGTGAAACTCGCTAAGTGTTAAATAGAAAACAGAAAAAGTAGAAGGGATAAATCGAATTATGCCTTATGCCAAATGGTACATATGTCCTTCCCAAGGTTACACGATTTGCAAATGATTCTGTTAAAAAAAATATAGCAAGATTTATTCTATATACTTTACATTTATACATCAAATTCACCTTTTTGTCATCTTGCAGTACAAACATGCTGACACTCAATTCTTTCAGTGTGGCCCTATAATATAAAAATGAACTATCAGATATTCACAGAAACGGCTGGAACCAACTGACAACCTCCAAGCAGTCTGAGAGAATAGAAATAAAGGAAAAATGGCAGCAAGCTCCACTCACTTTCTTCGACTATTGCCTCTGTAAAAGATTGCTTCCAGTAGTTGGACCTGCTTTTAATTCTTTGTGTTTTCCGCCGCACAAACATTCTTGTTAGAACGAATGGTTTAGAGGTTGACGTTGTTGAAGGTTAGCTACTCTCTCTTGGTACAAGTTGGTACTAGAACTCATTATTGGTTTCTATTCAGATAATTTATCTAAGGAAATCTCCTTTTAAGAAGGAGATACGAAGTTATATATATCTTATATAAAATAAGAAGAGCGCTTCTTTTAACTTGTAATTTATCAATTAATTAATGACTCTTCACGGCATCCTCAACAGGTTTATGATCCAGAAATGCGTGATCCCACAAAATTTAGAAGACACAATTTGTGAACAGAGCAAACATGCTTCTTTGGGAACAGATTGAAGCGGAATAATTTGAATTTGAAATTACTACTATAACAACACATAACTTTTCTCAACCACAAAGTTTCAAGCCTGTATATGCCCAAGTGAGAGTCCAAGCAAACTAGGTAGAAACTTTCATTGGCGTGTCTTTCGCGGAAACAAAGAGAGTCAGATGATGGAAATTAATCAAAACTACACTAAATACACAGAAGAGCTCACAAAGGTGAGTCTTAAATAATACAATAGTAGTTAACGATCGCATTTTTTTGCTAATTTTTCGTTTGCTTAAACACTTAGCTTTTTCTAAGATATCGGGGCCCTGAAAATGATGTGGAAATGTAACTTTAGCAAGAGTCAGGGATTAAGCAGATTGTACTTTTACTCTTTCAGCAAAAACGGGATAATCCATTTTTTATTTTTCGATTGAAGCTGTATAATTTAGCATGTCTCGAGTCTCAGTTTTTCGTGCTGAGACAGAAATGCATTGACTAGCCCTTCTTGTGATTCTTAATTGATGTATCATTCGACAAAAAATATTTTTCGACATGTTGATTTGTAGATTTATATATATATATATCTATGATTTCCAGATATAATAAAGAGGATTTCTAATAGAAGTATTAAGAACACTATAATCAAACATGAACGACTATTCAGTCTTCGGAGAGGGCAGCCTCTACTTCCAGTCACTGACTGCGAATGTCCAAATCAAAATGGTGATGGTGGAGAAGAAGACATTCAGAAAGCTAAGAAATTTTTACTGTGGATAAAGATGAACATACTATAGCATTTTGTGGTAAGTCGCTTTCCGCTTTAAGAGTTCCCACTCGTGTCCACTGATCCACGTCTTTCCTTTCGAAAAGTTGTTCAAATGATTGGGATTGCCCTTATTTAAAAAGACTTTCCAGACCTATTTATATACTTTAAATTATCAATCGTCCGATTGATGAACCTCAGAATTATGATATGGATTAAACAATTATCCAAAAGAACTAAAACCTGCGCTTTTGAGAGCTATGAAATTTTAAAATATTTCATTTCAAAGACGCAAAATGATTTGGTTGTTTGTGACAAACATTTTGAGCCTTATGTGGGTGAAGACTAAATTGAATATCCTTCCTCAATAAAGTTGTGTGTCAATAAATACAAATGTGAATCAATGTAACGCCAAAAAGCTTAATTGATTACAGCTCATTTGTCCAAGGACATTTCTTTGGGAACAACTTGTGTGTGGGTATCTCGGAATATTTGGTTATATCTAACATGAAACGTAATAAACCTGATGTGAGCTTTCATAATTTCAAGTGTGGTTTATGTAATTGATGATAATCATAAGCTACTTACTAATTATTTCACTATTTTCTTAGGAAAGACCACAATGTTTCAATGTATGCATGCAGGCAAATATTAGGGCGCCCATGTTGAAAAGAGTCAGTTTTAGATTAGTTTTAATTTAGTTTTAATTAATTTATTAATTAAAACTTTATTAATTAAAACTTAATTAATTGAAACTGACTCTTCTAAAATTTATATAAGATATATATAGCTTCCAATCTCCTTCTTAAAAGGAGATTTCATTTAATAAATTATCAAATTCAACTATAAATATGAACGTAA